>FIZV01051679.1:0-15943 GCA_900050545.1 Trionymus perrisii | reverse complement strand
TTTTTTTTTTTTTTTTTTTTTTTTTTTTTTTTTTTTTTTTTTTTTTTATTGAAAACTTGAAAAAATGGTAACGTTGGAATTTTTTCTGAAAAGATTATAAGAAAGTTCGCGGTTTTTCATTATTAGTAGGTAAGGTACCTACCTAAGACAAAGAGAATCCACAACCCGTATGTATAGGTATCATAATTGTGAACACTAGAACGCACATTATGTATCTACTTATCACTTTCCACTTGAATATTATTTGTTCCAAATTAATATTTTCACATTTCACCACGTTTCCTTGCCACAATGCTTTTTTACCCCAGTAAATTTACAAATGTACTAATTACATACTTATACGTACCTTCGTTGCAGTTGTATTCAAACAGTAGGTATGTAATCAAATGGGGAAAATATACTTAGGTAGGTATATCATGTTACTTGAATCAACCACAAAAAGATGCTACACGATTTCATTTTTGCCAGTTCGTTTCATAATTAAGAAAGGAAAAAGAAGAGCCCTCGCGATGAATGATGAAAACAGAGCTACGGTGTAAACATCAAAGAACAGAAAAGACTTTAATCGTTTATCGTACTATGTGTTCAAAGTGATCTTCATAGCTAACAGCTATTTGCCAGCCTAGCGAATATTAATAGCCGTTTAATTGCAAACATAGGTACGGGTAGAGTAGGTAAAACAGTTGTTTGTTGAGCTAGCAAGAAAATGTACATTCATGGCGAAAAATGCGCGATTATTTAAATTAACAAATAAGTGAAGTCCATTGGACTTGAAATATTCAGGCATGATATTAATTGATCAAAAAATTAATTTTTGTGACAATTTCTTTTAAAGTTATGTTTATAAACTGCTTTGTTCGAATTTTCTGAAATTTCAAGAAGAATTTTCTGAAGTTTGAGATAAAATTAAAATTTTTTTGTGAATTTTCTAAAATTTATTTTGCCAATTTTTCATGAAAAATTGCGAATATCTTGAGAAAATTTTCTATCCTTCAACTGTGAAAATTTACAAAGGTAAATTTTGAAAATTTTTGTCTTAAGTTTTTTTTTTTTTTTTTTTACGAGGAATAGAAAACTTTTACAAAAATTGCTAAAAATTTTGTATATTATGCCAGAGAAAATTAAAAAAAAAAATACAAAACTTTGCAGAGTTATCACAAGGTTTTCAGGGAGTTCTCCAAAAAATAATACAAAATTTACCGCACAAGGTGTCGGAATTTTTAGTGATTGGAAGTTAGAAAATTTTGGTAAAAAATTTGCGTAGGTACCTATTTTTCTTGACGAATTTTTTTTTTCTTTTGCAAAATAATGGCACTATTAAAAATACCTAAATATTAATTTTTTTTGTCTTTAGAAGAAATTCTCCGAATTTTGAAAAAAAATTCGTCAAGAACTTTATAGAAATTTTCTGACGTATATTTCGCCAATTTCCCACAAAGAAATGCAAATAATTTTAGAAATGTTTCATTCTTTAATCATGAAAATAGACCATTTTGTCCATAAAGGTGAATTTTAAAATTTACTGCAAAAAGTTTTTTTCAAAAAATTTCTCATAAAACTTTAAGAAATTTTTACAAAATTACCGCCATCTTTTATAACACTTGAGAAAATTTTTCACAAAGCTTCGAAGAGCAGTACCAAAATTTTCAAAGAATTATTTACATAACCTCAGAGAATTTTCAGAAAATTTCGAATAATCTTTATAAATGTACCCAGAAACCTTTAAATAGAACTTCAATTTTTGTTTTTTTGTGAAATGTCAGAATTTTTTATTTTGAAAAAATTCACGAAATTTCAGATAATTAGATACGTCTAAATTTCAGAAAATTATAGTACGTAGGTATGTTTAATTTCCTACCCATAAAATATAAATAAGCACGTGGATAAATCAGAATCGAGATATTAAAAACCTATAGGTATTTAGATGGTACTTTTTTCACAACTCTTTCAACAAGCTCCGACATAGTGGTAGGAAAAAGTTTTAAAAGAATTATTTGCGGATGAGATTTCATCATTCGTGGATAATTGATAGAAAAGTTTCAAAGTGAAATCGAGTACTCGTGGTACTAGTGCAAAAGTAAATAATTCAGGGACGTCAATTGAGTCTTGAGCAGAACTAGAGGAAAAATAATTGGTTAAAGGGCCTGGGCTAGTCCTCAATGGCCCCTGGGGACTTATCTAACTCTACCAAACTATCTCCACGGATGCATCGGGTACTCATTCTATTTCTGATCTTTTCGTACAAATTTTCTTTTACACACATTTCCGCATTTAATGCCCCTTTCATGCTTATCGATTCCACCCTTATTTGTGTTTCTCGCCCTGTTTTATTTGATTCCTTCGAAAGACAATGGAACGTATTGTAGCCGTACACATTCTTCATACGTACTATATTGTGGCCAAAAAAGGAAAAAGTGAAGAAAAAAAATTACATCGAGTACTGTATTACAAAATAGTACGAACAAATGATTTATGCCTATTCAACTCGTTCATTTGGTATAAATAAATAAACCAGAACTTCACGACAGCGCAGATAAGAGTTATTATTTCGAGTTCCCGTTATTTCCACATTTTAAAAATATCATCAGATGGATGGCAAACTGAAAAAAAAAACACCCCAAGCGTGATAGGAATATTAAAAATATGCACGTATCGTTGCGGTAATATGTCACTAGAAAGGGTAAGTAAGAAGATTCGACTGGTCAACATCTGCGATCACCCTTCTCAAGCTTTGACTTACATATAATTTTAAAATAAATCTTCTCTTGGCGTTATGAGATTTCAGTTACTGGCACGCAGAGTAACCCAACCGACGATACACAAATTTTTATTCACGTAACGTTTGATGAATATTAAAATTTTTGTGGTATCGTTTCAACATGTTGTACGGCGCGAATATACGAGCATTTGTAAGAAAAACACACCCGTGGCGTCAGCTTTGGAACTGCGCACGAATGAAATAAGATAAATTAATTTAAATCGTAGGCATAAATTTTAGGGTTATTATCGACAAACCGGCGAGCGTTTAACGATGATTAAAATTTCTCTGATAATTCAAAGAAACGAGGTTAGACTACGTTGAAATATTATAGAACATTTATAGCAATAATGCGAAGTGGACTTAAAATGTCAACGAGTGATTAACGCGAATAATTAACAATAAATAATGGTTGGCGTACGGTTCACTAGCTTTTCTTTGCTTGAGTATTCAAAACTTGGTTCAAATACTTATTTGTATGTTTTCATTGAATAATATAGTTCACAGGGTGTGCGGGAAGGACCTTTTAACAAAAAATGTTTTATACACATGGTGCCTATTTCAAAATTCGACTGGACATATGTATAGGTACCTAGTACCTATTAAAAAAAAAAATGAAAATTTACTCAAAATTGGCAAAAACCTGGGTTATTTTTAAAAGTGACCACACTTTCAATATCCGCAATAGCTCCGTCTCTCTTTGAGCCAAAATTGTCTAAATTACAAAAAAAAAATAAAAAAATAAAAAAATTATGGTGGATGTAGTGTCCACACTCGACAGGGCGAGTATTTTGCTAATTTGGACAAATGTAAAATTTCTCAATAAATTATTATTAATTAATCATGTAACGTTCGTTGAAATTTGAAGAATTTGAAATCATCGCATAACAGTCTGATAATATGGTTGTTTACGTATTTGCACCTCGCGAATAAGGCATAGAAAGTATACAACCGTCAAGACTGGTTCAGGACTCGTGTGATAATTTTTTTTTTTCAATTCACGCACGCATAATAATAAGTTATTCAGAAGTAATTATTGGCATTGACCTCCCCCTACCACTTCATAAATTTTTTTCGTAACTTCTTTTGTAAGATTTACCAAGTTTGTCACTAAAGTGTAAAAAAAATAAGTTATATAAAACAGAAAAAATAACGTAAAACATGTATCAAAACGAATAGGAAATTTGCAAGCTATAAAAACTTTTTAAAAACCGAGAATGTCCACCCTTAAATCCGTATTTCAAATTTCGACGTGTACAACGTTCTTACATATCCAAATTTACTTGCAAAGAAAAAAAGCGGAAACCCAAGTTAGTGTCGTACCATTCCTTAGGAACTAAACCCTCTTGCCAAATTCTTCCGGTCAAATTCGATTCCAGTCTCATTTTGCATAAATATATTACCAGAAAGAGGAGTAGCTAAGCGTCACAATGCCCACTGGTCATCGACCACAATTGACTTTATTATTGCCGTATGTAAATAAATTGTATAAAGTGACTACTATTTCTTCTTCGGTAGTTTTTCTTATTGATATTTTTTCATCTTGCGGGCAAACATTATTTTTGCATTGAGAATACGGTTGCATTCTATTCGTCTTTTATTTCTTTTTAACCGTATCAAAAATAAAAATATTCCTTACATGCCATAAAATATTTTCCAAGTTGATCATCGAAAGGTCTAATGGCGACAGCGCATAAAATTTTCTTCGCATCGCAATAAAACTAGTCGAGGTTTTTTTTATAGCTCACTAAAATTTAATCATTTTTGACGGCTATTTTCAATGTATTTGGAATATTTTTTGGATTCAAAATCGAAACTCCTACCCTACTACTGTCACGTTGTTTCACAGAATGATTTTTATTTAAAAAAAAAAAAAAATTTACTCTTCTAAGTAACATTAATTAAGTACTGATTAATCATTATTTACATACCTATTTTTTAACGAAATATTAATAAATTGCTTTAGGCTATCTATGTGCCTTGCTATACCTACTTCTAAGTACATACATAGGGAAGAAAATAAACCAGACCTAAAATTAAAAATTCAAACTTCCAATTTAATTTATTTAAAAAAATTCACGAGACATTCACCCATATAATTGAAAGCATGGTAGCAGCACTTTTAAATTTACAGGAAAGGGGGAAAAAATGTAAAAATTAACCGCGATCGTTTGAAGAAATATTTTTCGAATGGTATCATTTATTTTATTTTAAATATAATCAAGAGAAAGATTCGACGGTTAAAATATCATGGGAAATTACTGTTGGAATTCCGAGGTAAAAGCATCTACTTTCTAAGTAAACAACCTTAATATCGGTTAATTGAATAAGGGAAAAAAGGGTAAAAGTCAGTCAACTTTGTTTTTTTCATTGTTATTCAGAAAAAAAAGAAAGGGGAAAGAAAAAAATATATATTTCGATTGGGGTGAATCAAAAGTAATTCATTTACATACATTTCACGCCGTATTCTCGAAATGAATTCAAAATGAAATCTGCGCGACAGCTTCTGCTAGTTTTCAAAAACGGATAGCCTTTTCTTTTCTTCATATAGAGCATTATATACGAGTATTTTTTCTTGCAATTTTTATAGCTTTTTGGAAAGCAATACTTTGTAGCTATTTTCTTTCGAATTATTGTCACTAATGCGATTCGGCTCGTTCTATTCGAGTGGACACCCTTTCCAATATTATCTTATCAATATCAACACTACAATGTTATTGATTTCGGTAGAAAAATTCTGTTTATTGTAGTATTACTTCATATTTGAAAACGCATTCTCCGTTTCATAATGAAATATCCAAACTATCTGAAAACTCCATTGCCGTTCTATCTATTTATAGACTCTTTTTTCGGACACGCTAACCGCATTTTTATACTCTATTAATGATTAAGACGAAAAAATACTACAACAATTTGAAAATAAATGTAGTTGGTATAAAAAGTATGGCCATTTTAATGGATTATTTTTCGAAATTTATTGTAATAAAATTCCATAAAACGTACGTAGAAACTGTAATCGGTTTCGGTATAGAGGCAGACCGCTACATGCTCCAGATATTATTGTAAAAGAAATCGAAAATATGTAATTAAATTGAAAAATATTTATAGGCAGCTCGCCAGAGACTAGTTTTTATTTTTAAGTGAGCTCGCTGCATGAAAAGTAAAAACTCGAATAACTATTATGAAAAAATTCACGCATGTCAAATTAGCCCTCTTTAATCTAAAAGCGAGAAAAACTTTGTACAGCGGATTTGAAAATATCTCTTCTTAACGCGATTCGTTGCTCGTTTAAATGAAATAAAAAAGCGTGAAAATGTACAAGTACGTCGTTAGAGGAACACTGATGACCACTAGTGACCAATACGCCTCGGAACACCCTCATTTTTGTGGTAGGTACTTCAATGTTAATGCCCTTTACTTAAGAACGTGTATTATAGAGCATCGAGGCTTTACGGCATTCTGGCTCGATAGTGAGTAATAAAAGTTGCAGAAATTTACGCAGGTACTTCGCAATCATTTGCTGTCATTGTTTGGACGCTGTTCGATGATTTTAATTCTTTAATGACTGAAATAAAAATCTAAGAGATAATAAGTACCTACATGTACATACATCATTATACATAAATTTGTTGACTAAAAAGGAAATATATAAGCAACAAAAAGAAAAATTTTGTAGTAATCAGTAAAATGAACTCACGCAGGCAGTTTCACAGTTGTATTAATTTCAATACTACAACTTACAAGCTCCAATAATGACTAATTCACCATAAATTAAACAACACCAACAACGTTGTCATATTCACAAGAACAACAAACTTTGAACTCAAGACTCAACCCAACTCAACGAACCAAAACGAACTCAACAATTTTTGGTTACAAGTTGCAAACTTGCAAAGAATATTTTTTTTTTCAAATTTTCATCATTGTGCTTTTGGTTGGCTTTTGCTTTTGGCTTCATTTGGCTTGGTCTTTTTGCCTGATCGTTTCGCTCTCCGTCTCCGCTCTCGCTTTTTGTCACACGAGTCACACGACACACGACACGTTGCGTCGCATGACCATCGTCACGCCGCGGCCCCACTCATGTTGATATGTCAGTGTTGATATTGATAATGGTTGATACTGTTTTGTAGGTATCAAAATATTTTAAATTTAATTGTGATATTGATTGATATCATTGATATTATTAGTTCGTAGTTCTTGAGAAGTCGTGTTATTACTTTTTAATGCTTTTCAATAACAAAAGGTGCAACGGTTCAAGTAATTCACTTCACAGAAACGTCGTACATTATAACCTTTCAAATTGAATATGTTTTTCAATATTTTCGAGACTATTATCGTATCGTATTCTTTAATGGTAGTACATGGTATACTCTAAATTACTATTGTGGCCGTGGCGTCTGAAAATGAAAAGGTTGCTACCACCAAAAAGAAATTGGACGGTTGCAGTTTGTTTTTTCACTCTCAACACGAATCGGCTATAGCACAACCCAGGACATCCGGACTTAATTCCGTTTCATATCTCAATTTCAATGATGTACGTTTGAATATTCTCAAAGTGAGTTTTGATCAACATTTACTTTTATCATATGGTATCTAATCTACTAATCGTTATAATAATGTAGTTAAAAGGAAGATCATGTCTAGCTGCAGTCCAATGGTACTTGTCAGCTTGCTTTTGATTTGTTATGATTATGAAACAACTGATGAAATATTCTTACTCGTAGTGTCTTAAGTAATAATGTATGTACTAACAAAACTACCTGTTGGAGAACCGCTGTTGTCGATGGGTTTTATACGAAACTGAACGGTTAAAGTAAAAGTATGGAATGAAAGTGTACGAAAGAAAGCAATATACTAAAGCCCTTACAATATATTTCAGTAGTGAGGTTAGTCGTGCGTGAGTCTTTCGAGACACGATTTAACCTTCAGGAAAATTCGTTGATTTTATTACAACAAAATCGTAAGCTCGTAACATGCTACAACGCAATATAATAAAATAACAGTTTAGCAATAAATGCAATAAAAAGCTTTACGTTCTCTACTCGCGCCTTCTATATTCATATAAGCTTTGATAGTGAACATTTATCAAAGCTCTTTCTGCAAAGGCAAAGCTATGTGAAAAATTTTAGCATTTGAATTTTAAAAATTTTATCAAATTGTATTGTATACCTATTGTAAACAAGTTGTCTAAAGTTTGCGTCTAATTTTCAACCATTCTTACATCAAAAAGTATCCAATAACATACCTAAATACATGTAGGCGTCCGATTTCGCTGATTGTGTCGCAACGGTAGCTAATCAATTCGAAGGAATAGAAAAGCAATTATTAAAAGAAGGTTATTGTTTTAATCAGTGTAAAATAGTTGTAAAGCGGCCAAACAAGGTTGTTCTGCTTGTTGGACACAATAAATTTGTACCCTTTTAACTCTTCGTGCCCTTCTTGGTATATCTCACAGTAAAAGGTATTGTCTTCGTCCAAATAATGAAAGATCGGCGGGGAAGAAAAGGTACAATGGGGGTTCGATGCAACGTACTGTCCACGATTACTGGCCACTCTAATTTCACGCGTTAACCTCTTTACGTCTTTCGCCACCTTTATCGTTAACAAAAGCTCGTCTGAAAGGGAATCTCTTAACAGCTTTACTGAGTGCCAATAGACCGGCTTTTAGCTTCCCGTTAATTACTGGTTCAAACAGTTATTATATAATAAAGAGGATGCGGCTTTGTTCTTTAAGGGTGTATAATTAAGTTTTAATCGTTATATGTTCCATTTAATGGGTATTTCAAAACAAGATGCTAACTTGAAATTAACCAGTTTCTTTGTTTAGCCAAGACATTAACAAATTTATTTGGGATTTGATTTTGTTAAGTGACAGTTATTGAATAAATTACAAATTGTTTTATATCACCTGGCTAAACAAATAAACAATTTACGATCTATGACAAATAGCGAAGGACTTGTTGACTTTTTTCTAAATGTTGATTTTGGCGCGAAAAGTACGGAAATGATTGATGGATGATGGATAGGAAAACAAAAGTATAACAATTTTAGCTCAACTTTTCACTTCTGCAAACTCGAATATGATACGTACGAAGCCCTCCTCTCGTATATAATTTCAACCATTTCCGAGGTTAATAGATACGATAAGGCAAAAATATTAATTGTGTTTACTGTTTGAGACACGTGAGATTACAAATGAGAGAAACTATCAAGTTTTGACAACTGTCGAGATCAAAACGGATCAACCTGTTGACTACCTAAGTTTTGGAATTCCATTTGAACTTCAGTAATCAACATTCAAGTTCATGATTCTTTGCAAACAAGAGTTAG
This sequence comes from Trionymus perrisii, assembly GCA_900050545.1. Taxonomy (NCBI): domain Eukaryota; kingdom Metazoa; phylum Arthropoda; class Insecta; order Hemiptera; family Pseudococcidae; genus Trionymus; species Trionymus perrisii. The sequence goes on along the minus strand of FIZV01051679.1, from coordinate 6,855 downwards.
TAAATAAACATCTCTGTTTAACGAATAGTTTATGGTGTTAGGTAAGTGTTATTGCGAGAAAGTTTGATAGTAATTTTTGTTGGCAATACGGGTGTAGTGCGATATTCAGAAACTTGAGCGAAATGTTATTGCTCCATATAATATTTTAGTTGTAGGCAGTTTTCCTTCAAATGTTGGGTATAATACACCATCATTGAAACTGAAATTATTTAGGAATCTTTGTGCCTACCAAAAAAAATCTCACATATTTGTTAAGAATAAAAAAATCACTCATTGTGTTCTTTTTTAAACAATCTGCGTGATTAGAACAAAGCCTCTTCTCTTATAGCCATCTAAAGGTAACCACTGCAATTTAACTCTTAAGTATAGGTCGTTTTATTTAAAAGGTTCTCGGACGTGCGGTTTTAGACCAATTCTTTTTTGGTAAACCAGAATATCCGTCATTCCGGCGTGTTTTATCAGATGAATAGTATTCATTAGCTAAGATCATCACGGCTTACACCTGAGGGAATACAGATGCCGCCTTTTACTACCATTCCATACTATTCCCTATATCCCTTCAATTTATTTTCCAAGTTTACCACTTGATTTCGCTTTTCTCTTTTCTTAATAACTTATCAACCTTTTCCCGTCCACCTTCATTACAACCAATGATCCTACAAACGCCGAGTGACTTGAGCAGAGATTTTTCTCGTATTTTGTGACGGTTTTGGCAGCGTAATATGATTTATTAAAAAATTTTCAGTAAATGGTAATTTAAAATATGCTTCAACGTTCTATGTGCTGCTGGTATGACGTTTATGCGAGTTTTTTTCTCCAACTTTTTTCTTTTTTTTAAATACTTAACGTGAAAAAGAAATGTTATAAGTAAACAGAGCCAAAAGCATATAAGAGTTATTTAGAAAGTGAATAGGGGAAGTAGCTGTGTGACATTATTCACCTGCTGTCACATTGTACTTACTCGAATAAGAAAGCCCCTTTTTACGAGGGAATGTTGACATCTGGTTCAGTTACGTTCGTTTAATGTCCAAATTGACGTTAAATTTGTTACTTCGAGATAGTTTTGAGGATGATAGTGTACAAAATCAGCGAATATCATATTCTTTTATTAAGATTTTGACCTTGCGGTATGGCTTTTGATATTAGGGTAATAACAACGCGATAGTTCTAAAAAAAAAAAATACTTACCGAAAATTTTAGTTAGGTACGATTATTTAACATGTTAGATTGAACCTAAATGAGACATTTTTTTTTTCTACAAACCAGCACCGTGTCAAGAGAAGAGATTTTTCAACCCTTCGTTTCAACTTTAAACAAAAGTCTATGTGTTTTTTCTATCTCGAAACAGATTGCTTTCATTGACAGTAAAGGGGCCGATAAAAATCTGAGTGGTATTTGCAAAAAAAAAAAAGAAAAAAAAAGAAAAAGCTCACTAGCTGTTGTCTATGTAACGATGTTATGTTTTGATACACTGTCGCCTGTGGCGAGCATGTCAAACGAAAAGTGCCGGAAGTTGTCGTTTTTCCGGTGCGACGTGTGAATAAAACTTTTCATTGGTGTCGTAGAAATACGACTACATATTTCTTGCGAGTATGAAAAACGTTAGATTTCTATTATTTTCGCAGGCCATTCTGTACGAGCATTTTGCAAGGTCGATTGGCTGACGAGATTGACGGGTGAATGAAAGGAAACTTTCTGAATTAAGTAGCAAAACATATTCCCCTAGTCGTGACTTCTTTTATGTGTTTTTTTTCCTGGCGGAAATTTCTTCGCCTCTATAACAGTTCGGGTCATTGAAATAAATCGTAAAAACGTATAATAATGGAGAAATTGGCCAAGAAATGTAGAAAAAGTTTAGGTATTTGTGTATGTAATAATGATTTAAACCCCTTCCCTTCCACAGTACTGTGTTCCCTTTCAATTCGAAAATCCCTTCCTTTCAGACAACTTTTTACAAAATTTTTAAAAAACCCCTCCTCCAAAAATGAACGAAATTTCTCAAAAAATTAGTTCTTTACTTTATTACAGAGAAATTTTCAAACAGCAGGAAAAACTTATTTTAAAATTGGGTCAATAACGGGGAAAACTTTGTGATTTTTCGACATGTTTGATTTTTCACTACTTTTATTGAAATTTTGAAAAAATTCACCACCTTTTCACTATTTTACTGAGAACCTGTAGAGACTCTTGTTTTTTTTTCTTTTTTGTTTTTTTAGTCAGAAAATTTTTTGTTGAGGGGGGAAGGTACTGCGTGTTTTCTTTTTCTTTTAATTATATAGTAATTTTAGCAGGGACAAGCTCCCCCTCCATGGGAAGAACATCTGTGTTCAAGTTTTTTTTTTGGAATATAAAAATTTCCAATTTTAAAATATTTTTTGCTAATTTTTTGGAGTAGGTATTTTTTTTTTAATTTGGGAGTCAGCATTTTTTACTAACAATGAGTATAAGCAGGTAAATGAAAAATTATTTCAATTTTTTGAGGCATTAACTTTTTTCCCATTTTAAAACAATTTTTTTTTTAATTTTTAGACATATAAATAATATATATATTTTTTAACTACTATTACAGAAAAAAATTACTTTTTAAGCAAGAAATAGTTGATGTTTTTTTTTTTGAGAAAGAAATTTCTTATTTTTAGAAGGAAAAAATTTGATTTTTTGGAGAAAAAAATCCCCAAGTTTTTTTTGAGAAAAAATCCGAGTTTTTTGAGTAAAAATATTTTTCAGATGAGTTTTGTAGAAAAAAAAAATCAAATATTCTTGCGATAACAACATCTGTCAGCATAAAAAAACAGAATTTTTTCAAAGCAAAGAAAATTCTCAATATTTTTACAGTGTAAAAATTTTTCAATTTATTTTGGAAAAAAAAATCTTTAAATTTTTTAAAACTTGAAAATTATCTAATTTCTTTAAAATGTAAACTTTTTATTTTTTTGAAATATGTACTTAATTAATTTTTGAAGTAAAGGTTTTTTTCAATTTTTTTATTTTGAGAAAAAATTTCTTATTTAGAGAAAAAAATTTAGCCCAAATTTTTTTTTATTTTCATTTTGTATGTCATAGTTTTGGAGTCCCCAGAACTGGGGTCCTCTGAATTGCCTGAGGGAAATATGCAAGAGTACGTCTCTATATGTCTTTCCCTTCCACTTGATTCGATTCATCTACGAGGAAATGTCTTGTCAGTGCTTTTTTAATTGAAATGAAATCTATTGAAATTTGAGTTAGTTAGTCGTTTCGAAATTCGTCTATAAATAGTTAATTGTTAGAAGAGAGGAAACTTGATGAAAAATCTGTATCCACGAGATCTAATGAATAAGAACAAAAATTTAGAAATTACCTAAGCATATTAACCCTTTACTTTGTTCGGACGAGAGCTGTCATTTGCAGTTCGTACGCAAGGGCTTGCGTCGTCATTTCGTCGAAATGAAGCTGACTTAAAATCGATGTTATTCGAAGTATCGTGAAATAGGTAAATAAGCCGATGGAAGCAGTTTTTAAATTTCGAATTCTTATACAATTTCGTAGCAACTTACATGAAAAAAAATTTCGGATTAATTTTTCATTATTTTTCTCGAAGAGGAAGTTTTCAAAAAAAATGTCAAATGGTGGATATACATTTCACCATTCGCGCTTACGACGCATAAGATCAAAAATATGGAATTTTTTTGAAAACCCCCAACTTCTAGAAGTATTTCGACGAAATGCAGACGTACGGTTTGTATTTAAGAGTTAACCTGTCGGTAGCAGGAGAAAATATCTTTTTAATATAGGGTGGAAAATTAAAATTAGAAAGTCTGATTTACATAGAGTAATGGGAAATACGGCAAAGCGTACAAACATTTCCCGCCCGCTAAACGATAACGCCATCACCTAAATAAACTTCATTACACAGAAAGAAGAATTGCCTGGTAACCAACGTATATGCATTGTTTGTTGAAAAAACATCAACTTGGTAATATTTTAATTTATTTCTTCTTCTAGCATTATAAAACTTGTGAAAATGGTGCGATTTTTCCACACGCTCATATGTCTCAATTCATTCTCAAGCCTAAAATGATTAAGGTGTATGCCAAGTTGATGGTAATAGAAAAATGAGTGTAGGGTTCGTTATATAATCCGTGATTTTTTTTTGCCTCTGAATTATATTTCGAATCTTTTTCTCACCAAGGATACTTTTGTTATTTTTTTCTTCTATTTCGCGTCGAGGAAAATGCAATTTTTCAGATCATTCAATTTGATGAATAAAGTTTTTCTATTAAAATGTTCGCTATATAGAAATACATATAAGTACTTACATGTTTGACCTTGTTGAATTTTGTCATTGTCATTTTAAATATTCTTAAAAATTATCAACGTTATTCGCAGAGAGAGTCAAATTACGTTTAGAGCTTTGAAAAGTACGCTGAAAACTAGAATTTTTACCATTACCATTTTTAAGACTTCTTCAAATGATTTTTATCGTTGTGGCTAAACTCAAAACTAAGTCTCGTGATGATGGTAAATATTACCCTGTGTATCTAACACCTTCATAGATGAAAATATGCAAAACTTACCACATTATAGTGATTTTTTGTTTTATTTTGAATTTTTCAAACAACGGTGTAAATGAATTGCGAGAAAAAAAGAGAGTAGTAAAAATGCTAATATGGCTGGCGAAGGGAGACCATTGTGGAAGTACCTTTTCACAAATGATGGGTATCGTCGGATTGAAGATAGATTTACATGAAGTTACTCGGATGAAAATCTTAGGATTATATTCCCCTTTTTTTAAAAATGCTGTCAATTCTTCAAATTTTTTTCCACGAATTTTTCCGATTTGTTTTTTTTTCCTGTAGTATGTGGATTTTTTAAAGATCGATTCGTACATAATTATCGAAATTGCTGTCGTACAAATAATCTTAGAACATTATGGCTTGATTCTGAATCTTTGTGTAAAAATATTTCAAAGAAGAACGTTGAAACAAGCTGAAAAAACAAATTAGGATCTAAAGACGTTATCTGTATGTTATATAAGGCTTTTTCGTAATATTTAAAAGCGAAGATAGGCGAAACCATATTTAATGAAAATGTCTAATAAATCACAATGACTACCTTTTACGCTTTTGGGCTTCTTTCTTATGTATATATTTTAAAGATTACAGCACGAAAAGCCAGTACCGAGTGAGCGGATTTTATTTATTTTTTCAAAATAAGCGCTCGCGACCCTTCCCGCATATGCTTTTTATTGTTATGTTTTAACTACATATTTCACACCGGTACACCTGCTTTAAAATATGATACTAACCGGTAGCAGAGATTCGCATTTTTCTCCTCTTTTACATAATCAGACGTAATATTACGCCTAACAATATGCAAATGAATTTACTCAAAGTGCAAAATAATAAAGATTTTTATAGCTTACCGACATCTTTGATTATATAATAAAAGGGTGAATACATAATGTTACCGGATTAAGGTTTTAGTTGGCGGTTTTGAACTTAGCTGCCGTATCAGTTATTTTAATTATTGCAAAATTTTACACGTCGAGTGGAGATTTTGCCATAGAATTGCGCCTGTATCTACCTATATCGGTTATCTTTTTTTCCTTCATCGGGAAACTCGAGGAAGTGCTCGTTTCGATGGTAAAGCATCTTGTACGTGTACGGATATATGTACTTACATTTATTCGAAATATTATAATGAAATGGTAGCTACCTACGTGAGAAAATGAATTATGAAGGATGATTGTTCGTAATTCGGCAACATGTTCTGAGGGTTTTACGACTTTTAAAAGGCCTCTTGAGTGTGTTTCATTATTCGTTGCGAGCGTACTTTTCATTTTCTACCATTACTAACATTTACCGTTCACGCATTGTTACACTCAGCACGTGAGCCGCATAAGAAGAACAATTTTTTTACACGTAGGTGCTTTCCTCGATATACAAGGTAGTCAGTTGGGCCATTTTGATTAAATTTTGTAGCTCTTTGAAAGCTGTATGACCTATAATTGAAAAAACGCTGCAAAAATATTCATAATTTTTCAAGTACACTAGAACTGTTTACTAGGGTGGTTCTTATTTTCGATTTTCGATTTTATTTTTGTCCTGGCACCTCAAGTTATTTCATTTTATAATAAAATAATTCCTTATTCTTTATTTTTCCATAGCAACTGAATTTCAAGTGGCCCCTAAGTCAAACCACGATTTATTTTCAATGAAAAATTCTACTAATCTTTAAACTGTTGCCTTTTTTGGTTATAATTCCGAATTTTTTATTCCCCCTCCCACTGGAATTTCAGATGGGACCTACCAGTTCCCTAATTTCAAAATAAATCTAATTTTTGCAATTTTTATTTGCTTCAAGTATTAACTTGTAAAAAATGCCCCTTTTCATGGGAATTACCTATTTCCCTATTTTTCATTTTTTCAGTAATTGAGAGGGGGTTAGTGACATTACTCAAAATTCATTCAAGGGGAAAATGAAAAAAATAGAAGAATTTGTTCTAATAAAAAAGAAACAACTTTTAATTTTACGACAAAAATTTTTGTTCAGTTTTTTAATTTTTTTTTTTTAAAATTAATTTGGAACATCCCCAGTTCTATCTATTATTCGAAATCAAGTTGAGGAAAAATAAAAAATTGGGAATTAATTCTCATGAAAAGAAACAACTTTTATGAATTAAAATCAAAAAATAACGTATTTGAAAATCTTTAATTTTCCACTGCTACGTGACGTGTCTCTTGAAATTCAGTGATAAGAAAAATAAAAAATTGAGAATTATTTCTTATGATTAATACCTAACTGACAGGTTAAAACCAAAAAAATTCAATAGCCAATTTGATTGTTTTTCATTTTGTTTTTAATTGGGAAAGGGGG
>FIZV01051666.1:0-17004 GCA_900050545.1 Trionymus perrisii | reverse complement strand
CTTACTACGGAAAGGAAATTTAATTCTCTACAATTTTAGTTCTATTCATTTTTTTTTGTAAGATGCTTGGTTCACCCACTGATTCGATTTTTCAAAAGAAGGCCAGCTGTTTTTAAAACCAGGATGCGCGCGCATCTCAAAACCGAATTTTATTTTGATTTTAATACATAGAGAGATTGGAACCAATCGAGGAAGGTGAGTTCGGCATTATATAAAAATACATGGTCACGAAAAAAAAGTTTGACGGTTTAGACTCGGGTTTGTTTACATATTCTCAACGCGAATGAAGTATAGCAAATTTTGCTATTAACATGTTGACAACATGTTTATAGCCGTAGTCTAAACGCACCATCAAAGAAATGCATTACTTTTACATTACTTTTTGCATTACCGTATTAATATTTCTATTTAACTTACCCCCCCCCACCCTAAAAAAATTCCCCTCTCCAGTGTTGGCAAAACGAAATCTTATCCAAAACGTTAAACCAAAACATTAAAATCATCGATAACGTTATTTTTTTTCCTATTAGCAATTCGTACATTGCGCAATACTGAAAATGAACATTTTCTCAAAAACTGACAAATTTTCAAAAATCATCAAAATTTTCAAAATCCTTGAATTTTATAAAGTTCTCAAAATCACAAAAACTATTGATTTTTCAAAAATTACAAACTTTTCATAAATTATCCAATTTCTCAAAATTGATAATTTATGCATAAATTGCCATTTTTTTTTAGGAATATTAAGAAAATCATTTCCCCTCGCCCACATACCTACTCAAAATACATCAAAAGAAACAAAACTAGAGTTCCATTAAAACCGCCTAAAAAAAACAAATCGAAAAAAAAAAGATTTTCGCTTCATTTTTTTTTAAATTCCACTTAAGTAATTTTTTGTCAACTTCCAATTTTTATCGTTTAAAAGTTCAATTTTTTTAGGAAGGATTTTGTGAAATTTCAGTTTGATGGTGGTTTTTATGTACTTACGAGTAATTGACTGAAATACCACAACACAAATCATGAGAAAGTTGAGTAGTTGCTGAAGTGAAATAGGAATTTTGCAAAATTCTCCCATCAAATTATAGATTAGGCACTCCTGAATAAAAATTTTTTAAAAAGAGCCTCGTAGGTTTTATAGTTTTTTTATAAATGGGGAAAAAAGAAGAATCGTATTTTTCTTCAATTTTAATGTTTCAATTTTTCATTTTCAAAAAAATCTACCTATCAATATTGTTTGCAGAATTACACCATCAAAATGCATGAATATGAAATACATTTTTCATTTTTGAGAACTGTATGACTTTTTTTCTTCAAAAAATCAAAATTTCAATTTTTTGTAAAAAAAAAAAAAGGTAAATATTAATAAATCTACGTTCCCAATTTTTTGAGGTATTAGATAAAAAGTTGTAATGATGAAATTTGTTCCATTTTTAATGTCCTACTCATTGTACCGATGATTTTTTCAAATGACGATTTTTTAAAATGAATAATGAAATTTTCCGTACTATTTGAAGTAACTACTACCTACCCTCATGGTCAAAAATAGATTTAAACTGAATTTCTAATTTTATTTTTCAAAATGAATAAAATATATTCATGAGGTAAACCTCTTTTTTGAAACTCGATGGGATGGTATATACATACGCCCTAACTTTGCCAATTATTATTTCTTTTTTTACAATATCATTGATCAATTCTTTCATCAATTCTGAAGATAAGCAACGATATCATGATTGCACACATTTATATCCAAATCTGAAATATTGTCACCCACTGACCGAACATCCTGTATAATCAAAGCCACTGATACCAGAAACAATTCCTCATTAGACTCTCTTGCCTAATAATACCCTTCAATTTGAACAAAAACGCCAAAACCGAAAGATATGAAAATAATCACAAAAAGGTAAAAAAAAAAAATGATAAACAAAAGTAATATTCAAAAAATTTCGAAAAAATACATAATAAAAAGTCGTCTCTAATGCGCATCGTGGAATTTCATTAAAAAACAAAAAATAAAATAAAAAATAAGATAACTCGAAAACAAAATTACCGTGAACTGATGACCCATATATTTTTTTTTCAATACGTTTCCACGTTTCCTTTGTTTTCATCTTTTTTATAATAAAACATGTGGGAACAAAAACTAACCATTAGCCCCCTCTGCAACCCATTTAAAAAATCACTTTGAAAATTTTAAATTTAAAAAATAGATAAATGAAAAAATAAAATGAAAAAAATACTTTTTCAAATAAGGCACATTCAACAATCAAGAATCCAAACAAACTTGGAACCTCAGACAAATAAAAACCTTTCAGCTTCGTTAGGTACACGTTCTTTACCTTTCGCGAAAAAAACATGCCATCATACCAACCTGAGGGACTTTCTACGCCTCAGCTTCTTCAACGACGCTTCTCCTAAATAAATAAATCTCGCCCGGTAAGCACTCTGGTCAACCTAGGAGCCTTCGCTAAAATATTTAATCCCGCGTTAAGAATTCATCGGAGCTTTCAAAGTCAACAATACGCCCGCCTCGTGCCTTCGAGCAGGCAAAAACTTTTATGAAAATTCGTCCTACAGAAAATTCCGCCAATTATTTGCAAAACTACCGGCCAATTTACACTGTTAATTAATTCGCCGTAAGCTTGACGAAACTTCTACGCAGCCTCGCTTATACCTCTCTACGTTCTTGAGTAAAGCAGCACGTGAATCAATTTTGTCCGCTGCGCCGAGCCGCATCGGATATAAATAAAAGTATGTATAAAATTTACGCGAGTAGGTAGTAACCGAGGCGCATAGTGTATCATTTTAGACGTACTTATGGTAGTGCAATAAGTTTGTGGCATTTATCCACAGCGCAGCACCTTTTAGTCGATCGGGCTACGTAAATAATGAAATCCTAATTAAAACAAATACCTTCGACGGTAGACGTAGTACCACGGTAATCGCTACACTGAGAGACCTATGTAAACCTTCGACGTATTTTCCAAAATCCATAACTCAATTTTAAGCAAGGTACATACCTGAAACACAAGAAAACAAAAATGCCAAATTATGCGCCAGTACTGTACAAAGTATAAATACCTACATAGATATTTCTAAATAAGCCTATTCAAGTCCAAAAACATTTTTCTTGTATTCTGTTTTTCTTTTTTTTTTCAATTTTGATTAAGAAACAATTACTTCAACTTTATTTTTAAAAATATTTCTTGGAAATTGTTAAACATCAGTTGCTTTTCAAGAATTCCTTCGAACGCCAATTTTTTGAATTTTATTTGATCACTTTTTTCAAATTACCAAATTACTTATTCATGAACAATTAAACATCCTATTCAATTTTTAAAAATTATTCTAGTCATTACTCTTTCAAAAACAATTTTTATTTTTTTTTTTCGAAAACAAATTTTATAGAATTTTGGTGAAATACAATTTTTTATGTTTTTCAAAAATAATTTTCTCCATTTCGTCACATTTTTTCAAGAAAAATTTTCAAACACAAATTTTTAAAATTTTAACTGATAACAATTTTTCCAGATTTTCAAATTATTCAAAAATAAAATATTCGACAAAAATGATTTTTTTCAATTGTGATTTTTTCAAAATGTTTTTTTTTTTTTTAATTTTTTCTCATGAAAAAAATCTAGAATTCAGCAAAAATACAACTTTTTTTTCCAATAAAATAGAATAAAATAATTAAAATAAATAAAATATTTTTTCAAAAATAATTTTTATTGTGATTCAAAAAAAAATGATTGGTTCTCATGAAAAAAAAAAAATCCAGAATTTTTTAATAACAATTTTTTAGATTTTGCCTGAATATTTCTTTTTTAAATTTTATTCAATAACATTTTTTTCAAAATCATGATCTATTTTTTTTGTTACCTATATACGAGTTCGTTCAAACCCCGATTTGTCAAATTTCCTTCAATTTTTTCCCTCTTAATTGTTCAACATCAAATGTCCAAGAACGCGATTTTTAAAAACTTCATCTCATTTTATCATTTCAAAAAAATTAATTGATCTTGTCCAAAAAGTGATTACCAGATTTTATTCAGAAACACTGGTTTTAATTGTTCAAAAATTGGTTAAAAATGATTTTTAGAAAAATTTTTACAAAAACATTGAAAAATGGATTTTCTAGAATTGTCAAGAATAGAAACAAATTTTCCAAAATTCTGGTAAAATCATAATTTTTAAAATTTTTGGAAAAATAATTTTTTCTCATTCTTTCAGAATTTTGTTCCTTTTTTTTCAAATTTTGGTGAATAATTTTTTTCCAAAAGTGAATTAAGTACCTATTCAGAAGTTTTATTTTTACGAAAATAATTTTTATTGAGATTCGTTTTTAATGTATCAATTTATTTTTAAATATACATACATTTGTATGAACAAAAAATTTCACAGTGTTGAAATACAACTTGTTGAAATTTTCTTCAAAAATAATTTTTTCAATTCTGGTCGACAATTTTTCAAAAATTCTAGGAGGATTTCTTTTCCAAAAATTAATTCAAAATAATTTTCATGAGGATTTGTTTAAAAGACATTCCTTGTAAATCTTGTTCGAAAAAAGAAAACTTTTTTTTTTTTTAATTTGATCAAAAAAAAATTTTATTCTGATATGTCCAATAACAAATTTTTCAAATTAAAAAAAAATTTACAATTTTTTTCCAAAGTTTTTTTTGAGTTGTTGTTAAATAGCAGTTTCTTTCAAATTTTGTTCTTCTACCCATACTTTTTCAATTCTTCAAAAATTAATTGAAACATTATTCCCATTTCTATTATTATTATTTCTTTTTGAAAAATTCATTTTCTAGAATTTTAATCGAATACAAATTTTTTCAAAGCATGTAGAGGTAGACCAGATTTTTTGAAAAATTTTATTACGAGTAATTTCAGTTTTATTTATTACGTTTCTTTCTTCCATTCAAACTTCTTCGAACATGAATTTTTCCCAATTCATGCAGTGTTGTTTTAGTTGAAAAATTCCCATAATATTTCAAGTTTTCTAATAAGAATTTTTTAAATTCTTTCATTGCATTTTACGAATAATTTTTATTTAAAAGTCTACTAGTAAACAAATAAAGGTAAAAGAAGCAGAAAAAACTCCCACCAACAGATATTAAATTCTCTTCGGGAAAAAATCCTATGAAAACTTAATTCTACTCGGCTGCGACGTGGCATGGCATTCTCGACTCTTTCGACTCTTCACCGACTGTTTACAAACAGGGGAAAAAAATGGTACGCCGAAGCAGCAAATATCTTAGCGAATGAAAATTTCAAATATGCGGATATCCTCTGTAATGTGTGTCGGATATCCGTATAACAGTACTTTTAATTCCGATTTATCATCGAGCTTTGAAAAATCTTGAAATATCGACATTTTCATAACATCTAATATTTTTCTTCTCTCGACACTGATAATTTACACGCTTCGCTTGATATTCAATTTATCGGCGGATTTAGTACTCATATATATAACGACGCGAGTTTTATCCCACTCCTTTTCGTGCTTGTCCTCAAAAGGTACTCTCTCGTCTCGTATATTGTTTAGATCGCTATCGCTCTCTCACTCGTCGTATAATAAAAATCTCTTAACCGAATAGGTGTAGTACTCGTAAATTCGTCGCGTCGTCGTCGAGCTTTGTCATATTCTCGTCATATTAATACGTGCGTACATATCGTTTCCTCGTATATTAAATAATCATCCTTTTTCTAACGCTAACGCCTTTTTTGCTTTTGTTTTTCGCTCTTTATCTCTATCTTTCGCTTATTCTGCGAAAATGCTTCAACCTACGCGAATTCTATGGTAAGTAAATTTCTGCCAAGATTACATGAGAAAAGGAGAAGCATCCCGAGCAAAAAAAATTACATCTCGATCTACCATGGACACAATTTCTGTACAGCCTATGCTCGAAAATTTTTTATACACGTTACCTGAGATCGCAGCTCTGCCTCAAAAGACAATTTTGGAATCGCTATAAAAGACCTAGTCGCCTTTTGTCTTAATTTATTACCGCTGATTTTGCTCAGCTATTCTCGCCTTCTTGGTCAACTGCCTTCCTTTTCCGGCTCATTTTCTATTAAGAAATTCTTCCCAGCTAACGCTTTCTCTGTTCACGAATACTTGCTAAACTATTGCATGAAAATGAAAACCAGCTCGTATACGTATTTATAGAAAGACATTCGCTATATCATCATCATCTTTCCAATACAGCATCGATGACGGTGAGTAAGCAAAACCAACAAGGAAGAATTTGCGACGGTATCCATACTGTGCTCGTTCTACTTATAAGCGTAGCCCCATTATTTGAGTAAATAAAACCAACTCCGAAACCGAATAATAATCAACTTAGCATGGTACGAAGCACGAACCAACAATCGCACACAAAACGAGCAATTAAACGCTCGCTTTCGACTTTCGTCTTGGTTGCTGCGAAACTTACGACATATCTCAACTATTGTTTTGGAATTTACGTGTTTGCCTTTCCATCCTATTGGGCCTTTTGTCTTCATTCACCCTTTCTCGGCACACAGCTCTGATATCATCGTACATCAACTAGTAGAACTATTTTCGTCGTCGCATAATCTCAGTGTTTTTTTCTTTCCTCAAAACAGACCTTTTTCTTTGCTGCTTTGTCTTCACGCAACATACAACTCTGATAAATCATCGGAAAATTTTCAACTACTGCACGAAACAGCATCAGCCAGAATTAAAGAACAATACATTGCAGCAATTCGCAGCTCAAGGTAATAGTCGAAAGCTTTATTGGCTTTTCTATACCTACACCTACGAGTATACCTATTTGTACAACGTCGAGAAATAAGGCATTGAGGTTACCTATTCGTGTAAAAGTAATTTCGCCTTAATTGAATGGTATTTTAACCAAGAGTACTGCTCGTCCTCTCTCTAGAGCCTTTTTCAAATAGTGTACTCTTCGGATTCCTCTTACAACTCTGGCAACCTCCACCCACCCCTGCTTCTATTTCGTAGAACCATAAAATAATACATATAAACGGGTGAATATGGCTCTTCGATACAATAACGAGATCACCGCTAGCTCTTCTCGTCCACGATACAGGTAATTAATACGTACCGAAGTAGGCTATTTCCAAAATTACCTAAAGCTTCGGTCGAATTCCACTACGATTTATTATCTTCAACCACCTTGTAGTCAGCCAAGTGCATTTCAATGATGGTTCAGTATTATGGTGAATAGTGTAGCGAGCGAGTACTTATCCTTCGTACTTCTTCGTCCATATACCATTACCCTACTACCCTAAATTAATTCTCATGCCGTTGATATATCCACCTTATAATTACCTCGCACTATTCAATTCATTAACTTAGGTACCAACACGCTGTACCGATGTACATCTATTTCTTTTATTTGGCAATAAAGAAAGACAAATTACTTACTCACTACGTGATCCCTTCAAGTGCAAAATACCAATACAGCATTAGACGTATGTACTCGTATGTGACTTGGAAGGTGAAAAAAAAACATTTTTTATTTAATTTGACTCAAAAATTATTTTTCAAAATATTATCAACTTTTTTTCAATATTTCAAAACGTTTTTCAATTTTTTTTTCAATTTTTCTTTTGCTACTAGGTATTTGAAGATTTTTTTAATGGTTCAAAAACAGATTGATTTTTAAATTTTTTCAAAATATTGTTCAAAACCTTTTATTTTTTCAAATTTTGTTTAAACTTAAACCCAATTTCTCTAAATACTTATACCAGTAGTTTAAAAATTTAAAAAAAAAACAAGATTTTTAGAAAATAGAAAAAATGTTTAATAGAAAATTTTTTAAATAAAACTAAAAAACGGATTTTCCATTATTTTTTTGAAAAAATAATTTTTATTCAAACTGTTGTTCAAAAACATTAAAAAAAATTGTTCAAACTAATTTTTGAAATGAGTTTCTTTCAAAAAATTTTTTTAAATTGTTCAGAAACCATTCATTTTCAAAAACTTTTTCAAAAATAATAATTTTCACCATAAATTTTTAAAAACATTTTTTTACAAACTTTGGATCAGAAATAGTTTTTTAAAAACAGATTTTCCAGAATTTTTGTTAAAATTTATTAAAAGTCCAAAAATAATAATATTCAAATTTTCAAAATACATAGTATCGTTCGATTACATCTTTTTTTTTTTTTAATTTGTTCAAACATAATCTTTTAATTCTATTCATAAACAATTTTTCCAAAATTGTTCAAAAACGATATTTACTCCATTAAAAAATTTGTTCCAAGAATAATTTTAATTGGCTAATTTTTTTAGATATTTTTTGAAAATATTTTCATCAAACTGTCCAAACCTCATTTTTTTATTTCATTTTTTTTATTCAAAAACCAATATTTTTCCAAAAAGGTTCATTCTGAAAGAATTTACTCCAAATAGTTTAGTATCAATTTTTTCCTTATTTCAAAATTAAATTTTTAAAATAACAACCAAAGACAGATTCTTTGAAATTTTTCAATATGCTGTTTACTAACATTTTTTTTTTAATTTCGTCAAAAGTAAATTTCTGAAATTCCACTCAAAACATTTTTTTTCAAATCCTTCAGGAACTTTTTTTTAAATTTTTTCAAAATTAATTTTCATGAGGAATTGTTCGAAAAAAAATTTTTGCCTTGTTATTCGCAAAATAAATAAAATAAATTTTTGATCAGAAACAAATTTTTTAAAATAATGATAAAAAAAAAATTCCGAAAATTTTACAAGAAAAAAATTCAAAATAATTTTGAAAGTATTGTTCAATAACGTTCTTCAAAAATTTAGTTCCAAAGTAATTTTTGAAATTTTAATGAAAAACATTTTTTTTTTGTTCAAGATCTATTCACTATTTTTTTTTTATAACTAACTCAAAATATTTTCTCTGACTAATTTGTAACTTAAATGGGAATTTTTTCATTATTAGACCATTTTTGGAAACTTGTTTACCTTTATCCCTTCCTAGCCTCTTCAGCGGAACTTGAAACATTAAAAAAAGAATGAAAGTTCATTTTTGTCTTTTTTTCAAACACTTCTTATAAATTAGAGCATTTTTAGAAATTGTTCATGTTTTTCAGGGGTTCTACAAATATTTGGCTTTTTTCGAAATATTTCTAGTTTTTTTTTTCAAGGAGGTGAAAATCCAGTTTCAGGTGAACGAACTCGACGACCTCCAAACTCAATTTTCGGTCGTGCTTGGTAAAAATTAAATCCTCGAATACCTTCCAACTCCACACGTCGACTTTTCAAACACGCTGCATTTTTTATATACGAGTATCAAATCATCAATGCAGGAAATGCAAAATACACGCAGATTAATCATTATTTCAAACAAAACGCCGAGTCAATGCAGGCCATACTGCAAATAAAACGCGTAAAAAAAGGCATCGACGAGCCTTCAATACCGAGCAATTCGCATAAAGAAAATGGAAAAAAAATCGGGCAACGCGGAAATAAAATGGCACCGTGGAATCTACAGTACACCACACATACATAAACTTAATTACTCAGCTAAATCATAATTTTTTTTCAAATCGAAACAACCATTGTACCGTACCATTTTTATAGCGTTTCGTATGACGTGAAAATGGAAATATTATCTAGTTCACTTTATAGACGTTGCGTCGTGTCGATTTAGTTCGAAAACGAACTGTAAAATATAGGAAAAAATCATCCAGACTGGTGTTTTGTGTTTGCGTAGTAAGTACGCATATATTGTATATGGAATGGTATGCGCACGACATAATACGATTATCGTTTCCAACATTTTCGAATCATATTAGAACAAACAGAAAGATTTCCCTCTTTCATGGGAAATAATAAACGAACAACGTACTCCGGAAATTGAAAAAAAATCGTATAAAAATATCCCGAACCGAAAAAAAGAAGCAAACACGAACCGACCTAGGCGCTCGTACATTTTAAAATATCACAATTTTTGGAAAATCTATCGATGAACCTCTTTTCGATGAAGCCAAAAGTGCGTATGTAGTATACATGAGAAAAAAGAAATCTATAATAAATCGTACATGTGATAGGGTAGATATAGGGGAAGTAGGGGGGGGACTTAGTACATGTGTGTCGAAACTACATACAAATGAACTACACATTTAATACATATATATATTTTTTTTCTTCAAGTAAGCAACTCGATACAAGGGAAGGAAAAACAACTCGATACAGAAAGTTAGAGGAGCAGGTATTGCCATGTTAGCCTAGTATTTTTGTGACAATTTTTATTTAATTTACTAATGTCATACATAGAAAAGCTTTTAATGATCGTAGGATGCGGCAGGACGGTCAGGGCCAAGGTCTGGATTCCGGCACAAATGAAGTTTACTCTCCAAGAAATGACTGAAGTACATACGAGTCATAGCGAATCTGAGAGGAAAAATATAGGGAAGTTAGAAAGTTGATACATTACACTGATACTTTTTCAAATGAGGAGGGGGGAAATATATTATTTTTTTTTTATAAATTCGAGTGTTAGAATTTCTTTAAAATTCAGTGGATTTTTTTTCATATTTTCAATAATTATCGAGTGGCTTCAAATTCTCTAATCTTTAATTCACAAAAATTATTGATTTTTCAAAAATTATTAGTTTCTCAATAACTGACAAATTTTCAAAAATTATAAAATTTTTATCTGATCCAATAATTTTCAAAAACTATAAATTTTCAAAAAATGTCAAATTTCTAAAAATCGTTGAATTTTATAAAACTCCCTAGTTCACATAAATGATTGATTTGTCAAAAATTGCAGAATTTTCAAGTTATCACTTTTTCAAAAATTGTAAAATTTCTAAAAATTTCCAGATCTTAAGAAACTGGTAAATTTTTTTAAATTAATTTTTTTTTTCAATTGTTAATTTTTGATGATCCAATAATTTTTCGAAATTGTAAATTTTCAAAAATTGTCAAATTTTTTGTAATGCATAAACTGCAACTATTTTAAAAGGAATATTTAAAAAATCATCCCATCCCCCGTATACGTAACTTCAAAATATATCAAGAGAAACATAAAACTAGAGCCCTAATAAAAGTACCTACTTGAAAAAAGTACAAATCGAAAAACAAAAACTTTCTTCACTTTAATTTTTTTTCTATCAATTTCTAATTTGTAAATTGTTTAAAAGTTCAAATTTTTGAATTTTTTATAAAAATTTCTATTCATAATCAATTGAAATTAATCGCATGCGAAAATTTAACCTATGGAACATGGAAGTCTCAATTGACAAGAATTTTTTTTTTAATCTTGCAGAATTTTGCAACTACTTTTACAAGGTTTTCAAAATTTCATTTTTTATAACTACTTCATAAAAATCACAATTCTTTGAAAATTTTGAGGGAAGTCGAACTTTCCTATCAAATACGCCACTGATACCAGTTGATGCGTCCTTTTTTTTAGAAGTGGGGTGGGGTAAACTAGTCATGATATAGTTCATCGGAAAGGAAATTAAATTCTAAACACTTTTTGTGATTACCAACTTTTCCGTATCTGTGAAACTTTTCGTTTAAAATGCTAAAAACATGATTTTGACATATTTTTAAAACGAACCGGGAAGGGGGAGAGTGATGTAAATTGGCCGAGCTGTATATAGCTCATTCGAAAGGAAATTGAATTCTCAACACCTTTTGTGATTACCAACTTTTCCGTATTTTTGATACTTTTCGTTAAAAATGGAAATAACGTGATTTTTGTGTGTTTTTGAGAAAAAGCAGCAAAATTCTTGAAAGTCTTTTTGATTTTGAAGCGCAAAGGTTGCTCCAAATGGAATTTTGATAATAACTAAAGTTGTAGAGGAGATGTGAAGGAACAACTTTTGTCTGAAATTTTTTTCTTAAAGTCAAGCGGGTTCTTAAAAAAGGGGCATATGGGCTAAATTTATCTGTTTTAGTGTGTAGAACAATAATCAATCATCAAATTGCTTTTTACAGACCGATCGAGAGGAAGTCTTTTTTTGTGCAATTGAGACCCTACTTAAGGGATGGAATTTTCATTGGAAAAAGGGAAGTAAAGGGAAAATGGCGGAAAATGAAGCAGCTGTTTTATAAGTAGGCCTTACAGGTAGAACCTACGTCGAGCTAGAAGGTTATTTTATGGGCACAGGGGCTACGAAAGGTTCGAGTGTACGGTATAATGGGTGAAAATTGGCCATCGATTTCCACCTCTATGGTGGCGAATAGCGTTGAATGGGTTGATTTTGAGGAAAAATTGGTCGTATGTATTTTTTTGTTATAGCCAGGCCTCGCTCTAGGTATAATTTGGAAATCTCGCAGTTTATCTCTGTCTGTCTTATATTCGGCATATACATATACGCTTGTATAATATGTATATAAAAAAATGGTATCCGTAAAAGTATTCGTATATTTTGTATACACGAAGGTTAAAATAGAGCGAGATGGTAGCAGAGGACGCGGCGGGGGGGAGTGGCGTGCGTATCGGTCATGGTCATCTGCTCTAGGGGACGCTCGGAAGGGGTAAAATTTAGGAAGAGTTTGCGCAAAAATACGCCATCCGAATCTACTGCTACACGACGCGAGTATACTTTTATCATCGGTCGAGCTGTTATCATTGCGTTGCGTTGCACATTACGTATGGTTTTGCTTTTTTGCGACGAGCCACGAATTTCTTGTATGAATTTCGCCTTCGGTGACGCGTTCGATATTATGTGCCTAGAAAACGCTATCGTTTGAATTTTTTCCGTTTCACCTGTTACCGTTGCGTAATTTTTTTTCAACTTTTTCCAAAATTATTCAGTGACTGTTGAATTTACTATAAACTTGGGTGATAATTTTTGGTGATTGGAACGACCAACGTGCAGTCTACCATGGCCTCGGATACCAACATAAGGTACGTTTTCGCGTTTCCATTTTTCGTCATTATTTTTTATCGAAAAAAAAAAACCACCAATTTGGGATACATTTGAAATGACCTCGGTGTAAAAAAATTCCTCCGATTCTTCGAATGAAGTGAAACCTACATTGGAGAATTTTTTTCATCGTTTTTGTTGCGTATTTTTTTTTTTGCAAAATTTTCCATTCTTATCGTCATAAATTTGGCATTCGATGCGAACAAATGTGCCAGATTTGTCTTTAATTAAAACCGAATCTCGCGAGATGTTTGTAAAAAATGTAAAATCTTGGACTTTTTACCAATTTCATCGCGTGTGAAATTAGCGAGTGGTTAAAAAAAATTGATGCTCGTGAGTTATTTTTGTGAAAAAAAAAGAGAAAAGAAAGTGTTGCCAAATTTGTATAATTTTTTCCTACTTTTGTTATCAATTTCTCTCATGCTTGTTTTTATTTTTCGACTGAAAAGTTTGTAAATAATTTTGAAAATTTTTCCATCGTTTTGAGTTGGTCAATTTGCACGAATTTCCTCACAAATATTTACAAATTCAGAGAGTTGGAAAGAACTGGGATTTTGGGTAAATTTTGTGAGGTAGTAGAGCCAAAGCAATCGAAAAGGGAGGGGCATGCTTGAATTTTCAAATTGGCAAATTTTATTCCCTGATTTAAACTACCTATACTTGAAACGATAGAAAAAATTTAATTTGGAAAAAAAATTTGAGACTCGTTGAATTTTGATTTTTTGATTTTTTTTGGAAAATATTTCATGGTCAAAGGGGAGAGAGGGGCGTATTTAAATTTTAAAATTGGCCAACTTTATTCGTTCATTTAAACCACTTGAAATGATGTGGAAAAAATTTGAGAACCACTGAATTTTGATAATTATGATTTTTTTAAAAATATTTTATAGTCAAGGGGAAGCAGAGAGGGCATTCAAATTTTAGAATTTGCAAATTTTATTCGCTCATTTCAACCACATTGAAATGATAAAAAAAAAATTGAAGAGAAAATAAAAATTTGAGACCCACTGAATTTCAATTTTATGATTTTTTTTTTGAAAAATATTCCAAGGTTGGGAGGGGAGAGAAGGGGGTATTTTTTCGGTTGTATTTTTTTTTCAAGTACAAGAAGTAGGTTCACGTACAAATATTCAAAAAAAAAATCCAAATTAAATAACTCGAAAACAAAAAATAACTAATTTATTTTCAAATGAAAGTGAACTTGACGAATCATCATTGAAAATTGAATCGATACAAGATAAAATTTAACCCTTCCAGGCCTCTGGAAATATCTTCACGGTGGGATATTGGCTCCGCCCTTTTCACCCTCCCCTCCCTCTTCCCTTAGTATTTCCACTCCATGACTCAGACCCTGAGCTTTTGGAGAAAATGAGGAAAAAAAGGCATACGGTGTGAAAGAGTAGAATGAGTAGGCTTGAATTTTATCAGCATGAAGAATGACTAATCTCGTCGGTAAAAGAGATAAAAATTGTAAAAATGAGAGAATAGTGGTGGGCAGATTTCTACGATATTTTTACTTATCGGATTTGGCCTTTAGACTTATCGGTATGACTGGTATAGTATTTTCAATATTTTAATGTAGGTTTCGGTGTAGCTTCTCAAGTCGAACAAAAAAGCTTCTGAAGTGAAATTATTCAGCTTTGATCGTGGAAAAAAATATCGATTTTTTATCTTGATCCATTTCATCTCAGTCATCTTCCTTTGCTCCATTTGCCAGTACCTGATTGGACACTGAATGTCTTGTAACCTTTTATCGAGCGAAATCTTTCATTATTTTCCACTCTCCTACGAGTGGATTTAATCCGATTCCGAATTATCAGAAAAATAATTTCAAAGGTTAATCCGCGTATGTGCGAGTTTTCGCAGCAGTCTGCACGTATTCGTACATTTATAGTCGTATTTTATTTCGATATGGTTTACGATACAATTTATTCAGCTCCACATTTATACGACCTACATAAACGTGTTTGGTAGTCAGCCATTATCAGTCGGTGTATTCACGAATTACGCAGAGATAGTGATAAAAGTACTCCACCGGGGTGAGGCCAGGGGCGCGGTGTGCGATCGAAAATAGCGGCGACGTGAATTTTAAAATGACGTAGTACGATTTTCATTTCGCTTTCTGCGAATTGAACTGCGAAAGAGTGAGAAAAAAGCACGCCGTATTGGCTCGAAGAATAATTATAAACAGTTTTTATCGATGATGAGGGCGAAGTGGGGGGGAGGGGGTCGACATAATGATGTCTGAAAATAATTCACATCTGTTTACTCGAACTCCGTATACATTTTACGATCGAGTGGGGCGATGTCTGGTTGCTCTAGTCAATGGTGATGGAAAAAATGTAAAAATAAAGTGAGGGGAAGGTTCAGGGTGGCGTAAAAAAATTCTCGAAAATTTTCAAAATTATTTTTGGGGATTTTTTAGAAAAAAAAAAAAAGATTTTTTGGAACGCACTTGACAAAAAAGTGGGGCTGATGATTTTCATTTTGGAAAAAAAAAATCAAGAACTCCAAATTGACCTACTTTAGTAGAAGTTCAAATTAATCAAACGAATTGAAATTTTCATGATAGGTTGAGGGTTACCCAGAATGGAACCCTAATGATTTTGAGCAAAATCGACGAAACAGTTCTCGAGGTATCACTAATGAAAAGCTTCAAACCTCTGTAACATACTGAGTACACCATATGGATAAAATTTGTAAGTAACCTTTTTTAAAGCACTTGAAAATAGCTTTAAAAAAAGTTATGTGCTAATTTGATCTCAGTGCACCGGTTCTCGAGATATTCGCGATTGAAATTCAATAATTTCGTTATTTCAAATGCAATCGATATTGCATGAAATACGAGAAAACACGAACAATTTAGAGAAGCCCTTATTTTCAATTTTCAATTTTTGAGCTCTCCCCTCCCCCGGTGATTTCTTTTTATGGATAAATTATTCCTTATTTTTTAAATTGAAAAACTTGACCAATTTGTAAACTTTATTTTCCTGTGTCCAACTCGATCAAAGTTGTTCCTTTTCATAAGATGTAAAATGTGAATCCCAATTTGTTGTACTTTGGTACCCCCCCCCACTTCCCCCTCTTCCCTCAAAATAAAAAAAAATACAAAAAAAAAATTGAAATACAGAACTCGAAACAATTTCCTTCTGTGAAGTAGTAATTGCCTATTTGGTATATTTTTTCCCTATCAGAATTTCAAGTTATGCCTTGTGAAGTCCTCTTCTCCCCCCACAAAAAATATCAAAAAGAAAAAAAATTTATGAAATTTTCTAATTTGAAATTCGAATTGATTCCTTTTTATGAGAAGATAATTTCCATTTTCTGTTGTTTGGTTTATATCTGAATTTCAAGTTATGGATGGGAGCTCTCAACCCCCTCTCCCTCCCCCTTAAAAAAATCTCAAAAAATGTAAAGATCACGAAGTGAACAAAATTTTTTGATTCAGAATTCAAAAAATTTTCTTTTGCGAGATAATAATTTGCATTTTTTTCAGTTTTTTTTTTTTTTCTATCAGAATTCAAAGTTGTGCCTTAGAGCTCCGATTCCCCCTCCCCTCCCCTAAATATATATATAAATAAAAAATCATCTCAAAATGTGTAAAAATTATAAAATTGACAACATTTTAAATTTTGGAATTCGAAATAATCCTTTTTTGTCAGAAAATTATTTTAATTTTTACATTTCTCCTTCAACTGAATTTTTAGTGGTTTCTATTTCGTTTCTAAAATTGGAATTTTTTCACTCAAAATTCAATTGGGAGCGGAGTGAAAAAATTGTAAGTTGTTTTCGCATGAAAAAATTCAACTTTGCAGGCTTAGAACAAAAAATACAAATTTTGAAATGTTCGCAATTTAAAAATCTCGTTAAAATCGAGTTCTGAGTAAAGTGAAAAATTGGGAATTATTTTTACTTGAAAAAGAACTATTTTTAGGGGGTGGGACTAAGAAAAATTAATAAGCCAAAAATTATCAACTCGTAAAATCTGAGGACCACATTGATGGGCAAAAAAAATTTGTCGGAGGGACGACTCCTGTGTTAAGGGGGGGGGTCATTTAAAAAAAATTTTGTTGAATACATACAGTACACAAGCGGACATTTTTAAAACTTTTTTATATTACACATTTTTTT
>FIZV01051653.1:0-11196 GCA_900050545.1 Trionymus perrisii | reverse complement strand
TTTGAATTGTGGCCTTTCATTTTTTTTTAAATTGGAAAACAACAATTTTTTCAAATTTTTTTCAATCTACAAATTTTTATATTTTTGTTTTAAAAAAAATCAAATTTTGTCAAGAAATCAAATTTTTCAAATTAAATTTTTTTTGTAATTTTTGTTGAAAACCATTTTTTTTTCAAAAAATAAATTTTAAAACTTTTATGAACAAATGATTTTTTAAAGTTTTCTATGAAGAAAAAATAATTTTTTTTCTAGGTACAAAAGGCCTTTTTTAAAAATTGAAATAGAATATATAATTATTGCTAAATTTTTGTTGGAATGCGAAATTTGTTATTCTTATTTGAGAAAAAAATTCCAATTTGAGTTTTAAAAGAACTAAATTTTTTCTTTTTTATTGAAGGCCCTACTAAATTTTAAAAAACAAAATTGTATGTAAATTTTTAAATTTATTTTGAAAAATAAAAATATTCCGTTTTGTATGTAATTAAAAAAAAAATCATTAAATTATTTTAATTTTTGTTTGGAAAGAACACATTTTTTTAGAAAACAATTTTTTCAAATTTTTGTCAATCTACAAAATTTTTTTGTTTTTGTTTAGAAAAACACCAAATTTTATCAAGAAATACGATTTTTTCAAATTACAAAAAATGATGTAATTTTTGTTCCAAAAAATTTTTTGTTTCAAAAAATAAATTAAAAAATGTTTATGAACAAATGATTTTTAAATTTTTCTTTGAAAAGAAATTCTAAATACCTAAGTAAGTACGTACAAAACGATTTTTTTTTTCAATTTGAAAAAAAAAATTTCTAAAGTTTTGTTGAAATTCGAAATTTTTAATTGTTGTTTGAAAAAAAAAATCCCAATTTGGGGTTTAAAGGGGCAAAATTTTGTCATTTTTGTTGAAGACCCTATTCTAAATTAAAAAAAAAATTGTAGGTATGTAAATTTTGAAATTCATTAAAAAAAAAAATTATGTAGGTATCTCATTTTGTATGTAGGTATAAAAAAATAAATGTAAAAATTTTTAAATTTTTGTTGAAAACAAATTTCAAATTTTTGTTTGGGAAAAACACATTTTTTTAGAAATAAATTTTTTTGAATTTTTGAGTAAAGAAGAAATTTTAAAATTTTCTTTGAAGAAACATTTTTTTTTTTTTCAAAACATAATTTCCAAACTTATTTTTTCTTAACCTGAGCAAGTAATATATATGTACTTATTCCTCAGAAGATACCTACTGATTTACTAATAACTCTATGAAATATTTCCACAGAAATTATGGGTAATTCGAGCAACTCTAATGGGAGACAGTGACCGAGACTTGTGTTGTTTCCTTTGCGAAATTCGTGTCCGAGAAGCACAAACGACCACCGCAACCTCGATCACCTTCGACCCCACCAATCCATACGATATCATTCGAAAACAAGTGTCGTTTCCTTCAATTTGGGATTTCAACGAAATTTTGAAAAATTTCCAAAACAATTCGAACGTATTTAATAAATTCGTTTTCAATAACGCCGTCACGACTCCTAAACCTGGCTACTTAACAATAATGAAAAACGCCTTCAAGAGATTACTCGGCATCAGAAGCGAACCAGTTACGACAGCCAAGGTACCTTTCTTAGGTAACGCTTCGTCCCTAATGGAGTATTTTAACGACGTAATACTGGCCGCCAAGAACGATAAAAAAATAGTTAATCAAATAAAAACGAGCATTAGCCACGAAACAAGTGCAAATATTGAACCCGAGTGTACCAACGAAATCACCACCTTAAGCACTGCAGCTTCAAGTTCTAAACCCAAAGAAAGTGAAACAGTCGAAGAAAATAAAGCTGGCCCTGATCGTGAAGATGTTGATGATGATAAGGCAGGGGGTAGTGAAAATGATCCTAGTATGGAAGAAACCACTACAACTACCGTTCAAACCACTCATACCAAATCAAAACCTGCGACTCGGACTTCGCAACCGATGAGGAAAAAAATTGTCAAAAGTGGAAGTGCATCTACGAAGCTAGCAAGAACTGGAATAAAGAAAACAGTTAGACCGGGTAGACCACCTAGGCAAATTGTGAAATCAACAACTTCGTGATGTATCTTAATGTAAAGTACCAGTATGTACCTAGTTAATTAACACAATGCTGATATTCGTAAGTGCATTAGTTAATAATGCCTTGGGCGAAAAATGTCATTACCTATTTATTTTCTATGGTTAATTTTCATCGCTGAGCAAAGACTCGAGTATTATAAGTATTTTAAATGTTAATTTAGGCAAGCACTGCCTTTTGTTTAATAACGAAATGAAGCACTTCATTCACAACAACATCGAATTTATTATTTAGTAAAATATTGCAAAAAAACATCAACAACAAATAAATATGCTTCGCGATTTCGCGTAGAAATCCGAAACTTATGCAAAAAATATACAAAAAAAAAAAAAAAATCACAATAATTACAATTCAATATGATCATCTTCTACAGTTTTAATATTTTGAAACAAGCCATAATCATCAACTGTAGGATTGAGTTGACAAAATATCACTGACTCGATATTCAATACATATTTACAGGTCTGGGCCTCCACCAAGAACATCTTTAGAAGGGACGGTGGCCCAGTAATACATTTAAATCGAACCTGAAACAAAAAGTATTAGTGTTTCGAAGATGACTGTTTACCACTGCCTCACTACCAGGTTACCTCAACTTCTCTATTGGCATTAATCGATTGACAGAAACTGCCTCTGGAATAAAAATGAGTCACCGGGAATGCAGTTTTTTTGTACGGTTTCCTTAGTGGATTTTCTTTCAGCCATTTACGATGATCTTCTTCGTGAAATTCGCCTAATCTGAAATTATATCAGCCGTTTAAATCGAGATAACGATACGACGCGACGTAGGCTTGTAAAGATCAAAATTTAATCGATCGTACTTAATAATCGTTCTAGAATTATCTGGTTGGTCGTGAAATTGAATCACGTATTTTCCATAGCAGAATTCATATTTCCACCATCCTTTACCCTGCGAAAATTCCAATATTGTCCATAATTAAAAGTTACACTTGAATCAAAGCGATAATATCCACTTACATCTTCTAAGCAATAATCTCCAGCTAAGAATGCATCCACATCGAATGCGAGATCTGGTTTACGAGGTAATTCTGGTTTATCAGAAGGCCTATTTACTTCTGGTAAGGCATCGATAGGATGTATATGAAAATGTAATTTGGTCTCTCCATCCTGCAAAAAAATAAAAATAAAAAATGAACGATTAAAATCAGAAATTGTAAAATAAATAATTTCATTATAAATAAATATAAATTATGTCGTAATAAAATGCCATTAAATTGAATTCTTTTTTGCAAAATACTTACAATCTCATCCTCCATAATACTTAGCAACTCGACCTAAAAATAAATGAAAAGTATAAAAATAAAGTAATATAAAAATCTAAATCCCAAAACACACCTGACTTTCACTTTTATCAAAAGAGACCATAGCTAAGACTCTTTTTAAAACTTGATCATCATCCTAAAACAAAAACCAAATTTGCAAAAACACACTAAGCGAAACGGTTAGACTGCGAAAACACCACCAAATCGTGCTTACAATTATTTGCTCCTGTTTTTGTTTTATTCCTTCAGATTCCATCGCCATTAACGCGGTAGGCTTTCGAGGTTCCTGATCGAATGGCGTACAGTTGATATCCTTTTCAGCTGAATTCTTAGGTCTAGAAGATTATCGAAAATTAAATCGATATTCTAGTTTAAATTACTGTCTTCAGATATAAAAGTTTATTACCTGTATAAAGGATGCAAACATAAATACGGAGTGAAAATGATGGCTTCGTAGAGACAAGTCGATATTTCTTTAATCGAATAAATATCATTTCTTCCGGCGTTGAAACACATGTAAAGAACGTTCGTTTGACGCGGTTTTTCATTCAAATCGCAAAGAGTTCCATCGGTATAATTCAATTGGAAATAAGGTATATCCATTCCTTCAATTTTCTTCGTCCTGATAGATTTACTATCTACGTAATGAGCTTCTCGGAATGCATCACCTTAAAAAAACAAATCATCGATCAATATTCTGAATAGCAAAGATATAAAAATTTAAACTTACTGATGCCATCGAACACTGTTGAATCCAATTTACCGAGGTAGTACTCTTGTCTTTTCATTTTTTTACCATCTCTTTCTTCGTGATATTGCTTGATAAATTTCCCATGGCATATTTCATAAGCCCAGTACGTTTCAAGCTAAAAATAAGCATTCATATGTATTCGTAAGTTGAAAATATACATATAAAAATATTAATATTTACTCGATAGGAACAAGTAGACTGATCGAATAAAGGTTTCATAAGTTGTATAGGATTAACCGTAGTATGGTGAGAGCCAGCATTCTAGAAATAAACAATCGTCTAAGTATCATATTGTACATAATTCAAGACCCAAATAAAAGCAGTATTACTTCGTCAATGGATTTAGATTCGGCTGGTAAAAAACATACGTATCGTTCTTGCTGGTCTGTAACTCCTATTTCGAAATTTTCAGGATCGATAATATCCTGTAAAGCGGTACGCAAGTGAGGATGAATTCTGCCAAATGTATTCACTCGAATGAGCTCAACTTACCACAATTTCTTCGGGGTTTCTTCCCGGCCATTTTATGTTGTACAGTATCGTATCATCGAATGGATTTGTGGAGTAGGAGTTACAAATGTGAAGGAACAGAATTAGGGTGAAATAAACATAAATTGTTGGAAATACCATGTTGACTAGAGAATAACGTTCGGTGAAATGGAAATTTTTTAAACACTCGCATACGACATGACGAAATTTTCTTCAGAAGTTATTTTTGTGAATTATTTACACAAGTGTTACGTGGAAATAACGACAACGAACGTTAATTTTTCGTAGTTTTTAATTGTTATCAATGAAAAATTTTCTGATGATAAAAAAAATTTTGAGTATTGATTTATGAAAAATGTGAATTTGAATGAAATTTTTAAGATAGGACATAATAAATCTTTTTGAAGAGAAAAACAAAGAACGATTTTGAACATTCGTATCTGTTGACTCATCTTTTTCTTTCGATTTCGACCATTCGACGTTCGTTTCGGGTTTCGACTGTTCGACGTTCGTCACTTCGTCTTCGCTCTTCTAAGTTCGAATTTTCTTCAAAAATTTGAAATTTAATTCTTTAAATTCAAATTTATAATTTAAACATTGCACTAATTAAAAATTAAAAATCTTATTTTCATTTTTAAATTTTACAAGAAAAAAATGAAAAAATTGCATTTAAGAATTACAATAAGGGTGTGAACGTGTGTGTGGTAGACTATAGCGCTCCTACCTTCTAGAGTGAAAACCTTCAATGCTCAAAACCTTCTCAATCAAAACAGACAAGAATTCAGGTTAATTACTCGATATTCTGGATGGTTATTATTTTTCGACTTTTTTGTTATCATTAGATTTTTCATTTCCAATGTCCTGAATGTTAAACGATAACATTATAATTTATTGTGTTTTGAGACCTAATTTCGTTGTATATTTCTTATAATTAATAATTGAAAGTCGCTTTTCCTGCAGTGTAAAACAGAATGGCTGTTACACCGCCTTCTGCTCTGTACCCGGATCCGAAAATACTCTACGAACCAGATCCAGAGATAGTGCCTCATGTATTGGTCACACACGGAGCTCCTGTAGCCGGTGCTAGTTTGGGGATGGCAGTTCATGCTTCATATAACTATATCAGAAGAAGGCCTCTTTATGCGAGTCAGTATACTTATACTCAATTCGATTCTCTACCGTGGTAGTCACTTGTTGTTTTGGAAGTATCCACGATCTGCCCTAAAATTGCGTGTCTTTCATGTAAACAGGTATGCTGTTGTATATTCCATACGGCGTTGCAGGCGGTGCTATATTTTATTACATTAACGCATCAATGAAGAAGTACTACTCTCGAAGAGACACTATTCACAAACATTATATCCAGCTTCATCCTGAAGACTTCCCACCACCGCGTTAGTGTCTATTTCAGTTGAACGATCTATTTCCTCGTCATAATGATTCGATTTGTATTAATTTTTGAAATTTTACAGCTAAAATTAAAATTGGCGATATATTCGAAGACTGGAGACCAGTACGTTAGTTCCATAGTAGCAACGAAACGATTACAACCTAAGCAGTTTTTAAAAATGTATTTTTTCAATGGAAGGTGTTACATTGGATTCAACATTTACATGGTATTTGAAATCATGTTCTTATCTAGTATTGAAACGCTCGATGAAAAGTATAAACGTGAAAGCAAATTGTAAATAAATAAGTAAAAAAAAATGTAGTTATGTAAAATTAAATCGTTGACGCTTTTTCCATGTTGTTTTCTTCATAGCAAACACATTTGTAGCTCAAACTTCTGGATTATAAATATCTCGTCCAGCTATTCCGGTACCTTCTGAGTCGCCAATCCACGGATATTTATTGGGACATTCTCGACAAGTTGTTAAATATCTGTAAGAATGCAGAAGTCATTAAAAAATGATTATCTTACATAGGTAGTCTTTTATGATCGTTAATTAAGGTATGTTTTTCTCGTCTCACCTAACAGTGGAAATGTTCGTATCGGGTGGTTTAAACGATAAAGCACATTTGTTCGGTAAATTACACGGGGCAGGAGGATAATTTTCCTTTCCACATTTCCAAGGTGGATACGAAACTAAATCTTTCTTAGATTTTGGCTCAGTCATCCAAGTTAGCGCTTGGGTTACAGTTACGAACCATACATCAGGCCTACACGACCACAGTAAATATAAGAAGAAATTTACTATGAATACGTGAATCTTTGTTCGCTTTTCTAATATCAATACGTTACCTACAGTGATCTCGCCCAGTCTATAAATTTGTGTAGTCCTTGTTCTAGTTCTTTCAGTTGGAACCAATTTGTATGGAAAGGCATCATATAAGGGGCTCTGTTCTGTTTATAGTATCTTTCAAAATCTTCCTTTAACCATTCAAAAACTTCTTGAGAATCGTGATTGTGAAGTACACACTGATCTAGGTAAGGACAATGGCCACCTTCGTAGCTTTCAACGAAATGGGCATTCAGTGGTACTTCCCAAACACCTGTGAATGATACAGCGAAATAAATTAATGTGGTGTAGGTAATTTGACGCACCAATAAATGAAAATTATCTAACCTGGAAAAGATTTTCCGGGACAAGTGCCAGGTTTACATTCGTGAGGTATTTTATGATCTAAAGTATACGGCCAGACAGGAATTTTTAGCGGAGGTACGCCAATTGTGCTGTCGTAAATGTATCCAAAATCTTCCAACACCTTTTAAGTGAAAGTTTTTATTAAACGATTCGGAAATTCGAACGATAAACGAAAATTAGCGATAGTAAATTATTTACAGCATATTGAGTATTTCTTCCAGGTTTCAAGAAAGGAGCTCGCATACCGACTACGTCGTTTTTAGAAATATTCGCGAAGTGTTTCAAGATTTCTCGCATTCCTATCATCTCGGCTACCCATTCTTCGTATCCTTTATCTGGTAATCCTTGTTGTAATCTGGGAGTAAATTTCGATCGAATTTAGTTTCAAGTCAAAAGTTTGAGAAGTAGGTAGTGCCTAGACCTACCAAGACCAACTTACGTGATAGTCTCGGTTCCAATCTCGTGTCCTTCGTGAGCTAATTGTTGCACTTGGTTGTAATCGCAATATTCGTGCGAAATGAAGAACGTTCCACGTATTGGACATCCGTTAGGATTTTTGCGAGCTGGAGTAAATACGCGTTTGTAATGCTCGTAATTATTCAAATTTACAGCACCATCGAATGTCAGCAGGATCATTTGAGGAGTCTGAACAGTTTCATAAAAGCATAATTTATGCGTACAAGTAGTTTTGAAAATTATTTGCGAAAAATTTACTCTCTAGGTATCTTACATCATCGGGCTCCAAATCTCCAGGTATCCTGGTACCATCTTTGGAGCAAAAACAATACGGTAATTGACAAGTAGATAGGTCGCATTTCGTTGCTAAATCTACAGGAGGTTCTGTAATAGGTGCTGGAGCTGTTCGAAATTAAGCAACTATTGTTTTTAAGATTACAAGGATAAAATTTGCGCTTAAATTCTGATTTCAATGAACATACTTGTAGGAATTGGACCACATCTTGCTTCAGCTTTGAAGGTGCATAGTTTGCTGATATCGTCGAAGTACAGCCCGGAGGGGCATCTGTTCACGTATGGATAATTATCTACACACTATAAATTGTACGATATTTTAGTTTCAAGGTCGTTTACAAATTAAATAATGACGAAATAATTAACTTTTTTTAATTTTGAAAACAATGACATTAGAAGTAGGCCTACAAAAAAAGAAAAAAATTCTCTTTTTTCTTACATAATAAAATTTTACGATTTTTTGCATGACAAGAAATTAAGATATTTTTTCAAAAAAATAAGAAATAAAAATATTTTCCCCAAAAAAATGAAACTTTTTCCCTTCGAAAATTTGAAATATTTCTTTCTTCAAAAAATTGAGTTTTTCTTTTCCAAAAATTTGACAAATATATTTACTCAGAGAAATTGGCAGATTTTTTTTTCTTCAAAATTGGAATTTCTTTCTAAAAAAAATTCAGTTTTTTCCTCTCATAAAATAGAGAAATTTTTTGCTTTAGAAATTTTAAAAATATTCTCCTCTAGAAAAATTAAAGTTTTCTCTACAAAAAAAAAAATAAAATTCAAAGAATGTTTTTTCTAAAAAATTTGAAATAGGTATCTAAGTGTATTCTTATGTAGAAAAATTAGGAAATTTTCATTTATAAAATTTCAGAATTATTTTCTCCAAAAAAATGAGTTTAAAATAATTGTTTCTGCTTTAGATTTCCCCAAAACTTGAAGGATTTTTTCTAAAAAAAATTAATAAATTTTTTCCCTAAAAAATGAAGGAATTTCTTCTCTAAAAAAGTTGTTGAGAAGTTTTTTTCTTTAAGTAATTTGAGAAGTGTTTCTTTCTATCACAGAAAAATTACAAAAAAAAATTCCTAGAGTATAGCTCGGGTTTTCCCCGTACAGACATTTAAAAAAAAATTTACTCCAAAAAAGTTATAGGACCAAGATTTTTTTCTCTAAAATAAGCTGAAAAATATTTTCACTTTAGAAAAGACAAATCCTCCAAAAAAAATCAGAAATATTTTTCTTGAAAAAAAAAGATGGAAAAAGTACTTTTTCCTCCAAAAATATAAAAAAGGGTAAGGTAGGTACTTCAAAAAATTGAGAATTTCATTTCTCAAAATAAATGGGAGATTTTTTTTCAACAAAAGTGGGAGAATTTTCCTCCAAAAATAAGTTGTTTTTTTTTCTCAAAAACAATAAAACAGAGAATTTCTTCTTTTTAAATGTAAAATATTTTAAATGCAGAAAAATCTAAAAAAATCGCTCCAGAAAATTGAGCAATTTTTTTCTTTAGGTAGATAGATGATTTTTTTTCAAAAAAAAAAAATTGAGACAAGCCATAAAAGATATTTTCTCAAAAAAAATGAGAAGTAAAAATATTTTCCCATTTTTTTTCTCCAAAAAAGAGATTTTCAGTCTGTAAAAAAATGCCTAATTAATTTTTCCCCTTCAAAACTTTGAAATATTTTTATTCTTAAAAAATCGACGTCTTTCTTCACAAACAAATTATTTTCTTCAAAGAATTGAGTTTTTCTTTTCCAAAAATTTGACAAATTTATTTACTCAGAGAAACTGACAGATTTTGTTTTTCTTCAAAATTGGAATTTGTTTTTTAAAAAAAAAGACTTGATTTTTTTTTCTCAAAAAATAGAGAAATATGTTTCTTTAAAATTTATAAAAAATATTCTACCTACTCTAGAAAAACTGAAAGTTTTTTCTTCAAAAATAAATAAATAAATAGGTAATAAATAAAAAATTCCCCCAAAAAATATGGGTATTTTTTTTTTAAATTTAAAATTAATATACGAGTATAGAAAAATTGGTAAATTTT
This sequence comes from Trionymus perrisii, assembly GCA_900050545.1. Lineage (NCBI taxonomy): Eukaryota > Metazoa > Arthropoda > Insecta > Hemiptera > Pseudococcidae > Trionymus > Trionymus perrisii. The sequence goes on along the minus strand of FIZV01051653.1, from coordinate 1,193 downwards.
ATTCATAAAACTTCGGAAGTTATTTTCTTAGAAAAATAGAATAGAAGGATTTTCTCCAAAAAAGTGATTTTTTTTCTCAGTCAAGTTTAAAATAATTGTTTCAATTTTAGATTTCCCAAAAATTGAAGGACTTTTTCGAAAAATAAAAATGAGAAATCTTTTTCCCTAAAAAATATAAGAGTATTTTTCTCTAAAAAATGAAGGAATTCCTTTCTCTAAATAAATTAATAAATTTTTTCTCTAAAAAAGTTGAGTAATTTTTTTCTTTAAAGAATTTGAGAAGTGTTTCTTATTACAGAAAAATTACAAAAAAATTAGGTACTCTAAAAAAATTCGAAAAATATTTTTACTTCAGAAAAGTTGAGATATTTTTACGCTAAGAAGTCTAATTTCTTCTCCAAAAACTTTTTAAAATACATATTTTTATTCATCAAAAACTAAAAAAATAATTTTAGAATTTTATCTTCAAGAAAAAAAACACAGAAATTTCCTTTAAAAAATTAGGTAACATATTTCAACTCCTGGAAAATTGAAAAAAAATTTCCAAGAAAGTAAAGAAATTTTTTAACAAAATGAATTTTAAGTATGATTTTTTTTATAAAAGCATTGAAAACTTTACTTCTTTAAAAATTTGTGAATGCTTTTACTCCAGAAAAATTGCTAACAAGATTGTTCCTCATGAAAAAATTGGTGATGTTTAGGCTATAAAAATTCAAAATTTTTTCTCTTCACAAAAATTGATAATTTTTTTTTAAATCAAATTATTTTTTACTCTGAAAATTTTTTTGAAATAATTTTTTTTTCTAAAAAATTTGAAAAACTACGAAATTTGAAAAATTTTTATTGAGATATTTCAAAAATAGAGGACCTGAAAATATTTCAATTCTAGATAAGTTCAAAAATTTAATTTCCAAAAAAGTAAAAAAAATAAATTCTCTAAAAAAATTGAGAAAATTTTTTCCCACAATGAATAATTCTTTTTCATAAAACATTGAAAAATTTTCTTCTAAAAAAATTTCTGAATGTTTATACTCAAAAAAAATTACTTATATACAAGATTGTTTCCTCCAAAAAAAATTGAGAATTTTTTTTTCTAAAAAATTGATAATTTTTTCCTCCAAAAAGGTTAAAAAATATTTCAAATCCTGAAAAATCAAAAATTTTTTATTAAAATATTTTACTTCAAAAATTTC
>FIZV01051635.1:0-13011 GCA_900050545.1 Trionymus perrisii | reverse complement strand
CCTTTTGAAAATAAAGCTTTCGGCTATTCAGCTTTTCAAAAATCGCTGAAAATACAGCTTTTTTCGGCTTTCGGCTATCGGCTATCGGCTAGCTTTCCATCCCTGCTAATTAATGCGATTATCGATTAATGCGAAGAACTGTATCTGTATAGGACGAGGTATGTTACTGACATGGTATGACATAACAGTAAATTGGTACAGCAGGGGTAGTTGTAATGTAAATGTACCTACTTTTCATGTAAGAAAAGAAGAATACAATAACATAGATAGTGACTGTAGTGTCAAGCGTTGGCGAAGGCAGACGTTTTGATCAAGTGTGCCATTTAAAAAAAATATGAGATTTGAGATACCCATGGTACTTCATTTTTTCCAAATTTGTAAAGTTTTTCTATTTTCACCCCCTCCCCCTTCTGTTTCATCTCTGAACAGGTGTGTCCGTGCACACTGGACACACAGGCTGGCTTCGCCAGTGGTGTCAAGTGCTACAGATCTGAGACTGGTGCAGGACAGGCGGGTAACAGGAAAATTCTTTCCCAGTAAAATTATTATGCATCCTAGAAAAAAATCGAATTAAACAATATGGGAAGGAAATTTAATTCTCTACAACTTTGGTTTCATTACTTTTTTTTTGTACCCTTAGTTTGTCGGTAAAATGGAAAAAGGTGAAAATTATTTCATTTCAATTTTAATTTTGATTTTATACTTACTTACATTTAATTTTTTTTAACAACAGAAAAAAATTAGTAATTCAAGTAGGTAGGTAATAATAACAAATAATCACCTTTTGTTATTCGAATCATTTCAAAACTTTTTTTTTTCAAACGGTATAAGAAGATACATAATTCAATTAGATAATTCATTTTTTAAACTTGAAAAAATAAAGTAGGTAATACATATAATAAAAAAAATCACTTTTTGTTATTTAAATCATTTTCAATTTTTTTTTTCAAACGATATAAAAAAATAATAAACTATTATTTCTTTTTTAAACTTGAAAAAAAATTGAAAAAATATTTAATTTCAATTTTCTTCCTAATTTTATTCATTTTGCACATTTATTATCTTTTTTTTAATGGTGAAAAAAATAATTTAGTAAGAATAAAAAAAAAAACACTTTTTGTTATTTAAATCATTTTAAAATTTATTTTTATCAAACGATAGAAAAAATGATTCAAAATTATTATTTATGGTTTATGGTTTTTATTACTATAGTTTTATATTTCATTTTATCATGGTTATAAAGGAAGAACTTTTGTGGGAGAAAATTTGTATGGGAAGAACTTTCCCTACGAAGAATTTTATGCGGAGAAGAATTTCGCGGGAAAAATTTTCCCTTAATCGACAGGTCAGTAAGAATAAGCACATGTTACCGCAATTTTGCACCCAACTTCCAATGATGGCAGGCACAATACGTTTTGGTTTAGTGAGATTTCGATTTGCCAATTTAAGGGGAACTAAAATCAACGTACAATACCACACCAGAATACGAATTCATTACCAATTAAAATCGCTATCGACATCGACACGTACTTACCAGTTACCACGATAGCGAATGTAATTAGGTAATTATGTGTCATTTGTTCAAGTATACAATCGGGTAAAATATTTAAAAAAAAATATGTACAGATTGCAGAGGTTGTGCGCGTGGTATGTGGCAACCAGATAAGTATGAAAGTGCGTATGTGTTGTATATCCTTGAGCTTGGTCTTGATGCTGATAATCGGCTCGAGCAGCTGTTTAGGTCTAAGTAATAGGTGTAGGTACATGTACTTAGACATACTCGAGTGTATACCATTACCTACATACACATAGGTAGTTGGTTGCGGTTACCAGGTGAGAGCTGTGCTATCATCAATGCCGCCGCAAATTTTGCACAAAACCAAAATTATGTACTTCACGGATTAAAACAGTTGAAACCTCCAAACAATTTGTCCGTCCTCGTATAGTGATTGGATGACTGGTTTTCGAACGTTCTACTGCACACTCGTAGGGACATTCTTTTTGAACTCGGGCTAAATCACAGCAAATTACATTCTTATTTTGTACAAAACTTACGTACATCCCTCCAGCTCCTGGTTTCTCATTCTCATTGTATGCCAATCACTCTTAACAATTTCCGTGGTAAAATTAGACTCGAGACCAAATGATTTTACTCCTAGATAAGTAAGTACGTTTTTATATGTATGATACATTGGCAAAACTTGTGCCTAAATGTAACGTCAACACAAATGCACAAAGTGCGTTTTCATATGTACGTGTACGTATATGTACATTATCAGCAAGTAAAACCTCAAACGAATCCCTGATCAGTTATGTAAGGGGGGCACTCCAAAAGTTCCCAGGCTGATACGTACCACACTCTTGAAAAATTTTCAGGAAGTTGTTTTCCATGAACATATCGAGCACTGTCTTCAATTCTATATAGAAACTTTTTCCACGGTGTCAAAACAACGTCCTTTCAACTTCCATTTTTAATTTTGGAGAGAGTCCCAACGTCTTAGGTCACACCGTGCTAAATCAAGTGAGTGTTCCATTCTGTTTTCCAAGAAATCGTTCCGTTTTTTTCCCCTAAAGCGACAATTTTTTCCATTCTTGTGCTGTTTTGTTTCTGGATCATATCCGTCACTGCTAAACACTTGGAAAAGAAAATTTTCATCTTTTAAAACAAGTTCTTCAAGTTCTGAACAGACGTCAATTTTGATCAGCAGTCAACAGTCTCGGCACAAACTTTTTCAGTAAGTATGCGTTGTATGTCCCATTCTTCACTCAAAAGTCAAAATTTGCTGGCGAGTTGCATAACCGATTCCGAATTTATTGGCAACATCTTGAATTTTCTGCCATCGATCTTCACAGATGTATTATTGAATTTGAGAAATGTTTCCTTACATAGTGGATGTGGAAGGTCGCTTGCTTCTTACAACATCTTCAAGTTATTTTCTATCAGCTTTAAATCGGGCATACCATTCAAACATGCGTGTGACTCATTGCATGTTCCTTAAATCCTTGCCGAATCATTTCATCAGTGTTTCAGTAACGTTTTTTTCGAGGTGAAACCTCTGACTTATATTTGTACTTTTTCGAAATCCCAACAGCAGAAGTCGGAAGATGAAAGGTAAGATAAAAACTGACAAGGCTAGAGCAATGTGTTTCAATATGCCAAGAGCCAGGCTGATTATGGACTTTTATTGTTACGATTATTTACTCTTCAAATGCTGTACAATCTCGTTTGTTTTTTTGAAAAATTGCCTATTTATTTTTATGAAAATAAGTTGAGGGAAATATTAGAGAAGAAAAAAAACATCGAACTGAATCTTTCCTGAACGAATTATCTGATTGGTTAAAAATAAGGTTTTTCTTAAAATAAGTTCAATTTTTGAATTTCTTCAAAGAAAAACGTTGAATTTTTTTTCGTTGAGCATACAAAAATGCGTGTATTGAAATATAAATTGCATTCCATCCCCTAGAACTCCAACATAACCATTACTAAAAAAAAAACACGTCGTTCACTCGAATCTGTTTTTGACAAAAAACAAATTACGAACTTTGGTAGGTAAAAATATACATTTTCAATCTGAATTTTTTAGTCCAGAGTTGCTCGCGGGTGAAACGAAGAAAAACACGCAGAAATTAAGGTAGACAAGGAAAGATGTGTATTGTGTACTTCCAACAACTGGCCGTAAAAAATATACTCGTAAAAGCGCGGAAACCCGACGCGACAAGTTGCATATTGCATAAAGATAATCAACTGGTTAACAGTGAGCAACCTGCGTTCGCACAACATTACGTTAGTCATAGGTGCGCAGCGCAGTGCGCACGCGGAGACACTCGGCCCCGGGTGAATAACGCCGAAGACGCCATGACATAACTGTACAGGTATGTCGAGAACGGAAAGCACATACATAAATGTAAGGTGTAAGTGTATGCGTAGGTCGGTCTGTGTCTATTTCTACTCGTGCAGTGCTGCAGTCGTGTACTTACTTATACAATCCATTGGTTTTACAGCTATGAGTTCACGTTCAGCCAACCAACTGGCTGCAGCTGTTTGTGACATATGCAATACACTATACGCAGGTGACTAGCAGGTATCCGTGTACAGACACTAAGGCGTAGCGACCATGAGGTCAGATGTTGAAAAAATTCAGAAGTTAGCCTTATAATTTTTAGGTACTTATTTTTACTCCACCTTAAAAATGCTTGCGCCTTAGACGATAGACGCTTCCTAACCTACTCCAGACTTATGGTAGAGTTCAAGTGCGTACAAAACATATCGCACTATACGTGCGAAATTTAAACAAAAATCATTGTAAGCTATCTTTAGGCAAGCATTTTACTGTTTCTTTTCTTTTTGATCTATTGCTAAGTTACCCCATTCCCTCCCCTCCAACCTGTGTGTTGACAATGACAAAAATATCAAAATTAAAGGTAGTACTACCTACCCTATCTATGTAATACACAATAATAGTACATATACTGTAGGTGCTACCTTCAATGTTGATACTTATAATTATGATGTACACTCGACGACAGTTAGGCCTACACAAAGGACAGGAATATTCGATATCCCTAAAGCTGGGTTTACACGACAGTTAAATTTGCGCAAACTGAGTTTGATCAAACTGGACATTTTTTGGCTTGACCAACTGTCAATGCGTTTACACGTTGATGGAAATGTATTGACATTTGTTCATGCCAATTGCCAAATAAAAATCGCGCATGCTCAGTTGCAAGTGTGCTCGTTTACACGATCAAATAAGTTTGCACAAACTGCAGTTTGCACAAACATTCGAGAAATTTTCTGGTATCGCCAGAAAATCTTCAAGCCAAACTAATTACCTGCCAAGCCAACGTCAAGCCAGGCTTGAATGATACTTAGGTGTTTACATGATCAGTTAAATTTGATCAAACTGAGTTTGATCAAATTTAACTGATCGTGTAAACGCAGCTTAACCCGAAGGAAATCAGCCAACGAATTCTTCGACAACAAAGTAGACTAATTGAATGAAGTTTCAAGCACATTAACCACGGTAACTTTCCACAGCGAAAATTTTCACGGTGTAAGAATACCATAGCACAGATAAAAACTACGTTTGTAAGTATGACTATGTATTACCTATGGAAGTATTTTCAACAACGTAAATAAGTAATAACAAGCTGATACTGAAAATTCATCTAAAAATGTACAAAATAACACGTTTCGTGTGTGTGTGTGTGTTCAGTTCGAGAAATACATTCGTTATTTATTCTAAAAAAACTCAAATATAAATAGGTAAAGCTGTTACTGCGACGTTGAACATATAAATAAACAAACGAAACAGGGAAGAAAAAAATCAACTACGCACAAAAAAGAATTCGAATCGTGTCAAAATTATGTTGAAATTATCCAAACGACAAATTAATTTTCAAGTTCACTGAAAACGTACTCTAGCGATAATATATAATATCGATTTTTCTCAACATAAACATTTATAATGATCGATTGATAATATTTAGAGTGCTCGTACGAACGATTTAGATTATTAGAATTGTTTTCGGTAACGAAAACCAATCAGTATAAATGAAATTTTGAACGAAGCGAGGAATTTGTTTACATGCATGGAGAAATTTGTTTACCAAAGTTTGGCTGTAAGTACTAGGTAGTTGCTCGATGTTGCGAGTTTATTTTGTAGCATTGGCCTCCATTTAGGTGGAGTGATAGTAATACACGAAATAACACTGACAAAACGATCATTAGAGAATATTTTGAACCTAGGTATTCTGGTCACGTTGTAGCGCCATATTAATACTATGATTGAGACGACAGCAACGTCTTAGTACATTTTATAAAACGGTACCAAACAAAACGAGATTTTTAAAGTCGTACTCGAACAGCGAGTTGGCAAGAGCGAGGGGGGAACGCAGACACAAACACAACGATAGTAACATTGTATGTAGTAGTGATACGAAGTTCAACTTACCAAATATGTCCCGAATTAAAATAAAAACTTCGACGAGTAGTAGTGATGGATTTTACAATTTTAAAATCATTTCACAAGTGTAATTGGTAAAACTTTGTATTGCTTTCACACAACACCGAATAACACCGGGCAAAAGAATGCTGTGAGCTGTAGGGCAATGACACCGATACAACCGAACCGAACAAAACACTAAACAAGTTAACAAACGATGGCTGTTTAACCATTAAGTTTGGTGTAATGGATGGAGAAAAAAAACTAAATAAAGTAATTTCACTAATACGATAAACTAACACGACACATGGAAATCAATGCTACGATCGAAATTCTTTTAAACTGAAACCACGCGAAAGCCTCTCCTTAAAACGAGCATTTCATTCATCGACTGAACCAAACCACGAGTTTACTACGCCATTCATTTCAGCGTAGTAACCATCACTGAAATAACAATATCGAACGCGAATTTTTAAAAACGTAGGTACTTTAATTTCACTAAAAAACACTTTCTTCGAGTTGTAACACTACACACAAGCGAATAACGAAATTATTTTGTTTATAGACGCAAATTAAACGAGAACGCGAAATTCGTACAAACGCACGCCATACGCAAACATAACATTCCAAACGGTTATAAAAATTCGAACTACGACTTACTATACTAAGAATCCCCTACTGCGGCTTTCTACGAGGTGAGCCGCCATTGGCTCGTTTAAATTTCATTGTTGCGCACGCATTTCTCTCCGCTGCGACATAACAAGTCAGCGTTACGTCATCAGCAATCTCCTTAATAATAATAATAATGTGTTCGGAAAAGTTTCCTATCGGTTTGAATTTTTTCTTCCAGACGATCGTATTTTGTGTACCTGGGCGAGTTTACACATTATTTTTCCCAAAAATGGGTTCGAAAATTTTTATACCATTGGCGAGTGGGATGTAAAACTATCGCACGATTTTTTACGCATTTTTGTAGCCAGGGCCGGATTTAGCACTATCGCGCCTCTAGGCAAAATGAAAATTGCCGCCCCCTCAGATTTTTGTTCAAATTATGTAAGAATAATTTGTGTAATGAGTAAATCCACGAAAAACTCTATTTTATTTTTTTCAACAATATTGATAAATTATAATTAAAATCAGTGGCCTATCTAGGATGAAATCATGGGGGGGGGGGTTGACTTTTGATTTTAAGGGTCAGTGGCGAGGTAGAGACAGTCACTCTTTCGATTGAGCAGTGATCGTATTGTTTTGAATGGGAATTTCAGGCGATTCAGATCAGAATATTATTTATTATTTATTAAAGTAACGTAGGTAGTAGACTTTGCACTGAAGGAATTTGTTGATAAAATAACGACATTTTATTGATTCTTTTCTCATTATCAAATAATACTTAGTATCTATTCTTGGTCTTTGAGTCTATTCTTTTTTTTTTCTTCAGACGAATTTTTTTGAAATTGTATTTTTTACGTGAATTGTAGTAATTAAGAGTTGAATGGAAAACATGATATCTAACTCGATAAAAATTTAATATAACAAAAATACTCGAAACTCTAATTGTAAGATAAGTAATCTTCGGTAATTATAATTAGAAATTTAGATTAGATGATGGCATAAGGGTACTTGATGTAAATAAAACTACATTTTCATCATTATGTATACCGATCATTGAAAACAGTCTCATCATACAAATACGAAGGTAATCAAAAAAAATGAACAGAGTTAAAAATTAGCAGAATACCAGAATGAAACCTACCAGCATATTTACCTGTTTGAGATTTTAAATAAGTTCAGTAGTCAATTCGAAAATATTTTCAAAAAGATTCTATTCAAGTGGGTATTTAAAACATAGTTACATATATCCTAATTCGTAGGTAGTACGTTTCGCCTTTTTTTGAAATTTTTTTCAATTTTCGTGAACAAATTAAGACTTTTTCGTAGAATTGAAAACGAAATATACCTATGCTTGTTACATTTTGAAGAATTCCTCGATTATTTTGTTTTTGTGAATTTTTGAGTCATTAAATTATAGTTTTTTTATTTATTCAATTTTCATTAATTCTGATATTTCTGTAAATTTTTGAAAGTTTTAAAAATTCATTACCCCTATATTCTTACAATGATTTAAAATTTTAGCAAATTTTATAAATGATGGATTTTTTTAAAATTTTAATTGATTGAATTAAGTATTAAAAATCTTCATTTTTTTTCAAAAATAATCATTTCAATGAATTAGGTACATTATAAATTTCAATTTATTAATCTTGGAGACTTCTTCGACTTGGATATTCGATTTTTGTAAATTTGTAGTTTGTTAATTTACAATTATTATTTTTTTGCTAAATTTTACTCATTGGATTTTTTACAAATTTTCAATGTCCTAAGTTTTGGGTATTTTTCTGATTTAATGTTTTTTATCTATCATTTTTAAAATAATTTATTGGGGTACTTAGGTGAATTTTTTCAAATTTTTATTTGCGAAAAATTGTTTCCGCAACTTATTTATTTAATAAACTTTGACAATTTTTTGATTAATTCATTTTTTGTTAATTTTTTTAGTTATTTCAGTTTTGATGATTTTAAAAATTTGTAAATTAAAAAACAAAAAAAATGAACTTGAATTTTTTTTCAAATTTAAATTTTTAAGCTTTGTATATTTCCAGATCTGAAAAAAAAACTTCCCTCTTTGCAAATTTTCATTTTCAAAAAATGAAATTTTTACAAGTTAGTTTCAATTTCCCTGATGAATACCTATTGAAGATTTTTCAATTGATTTGAATTTCGTGCCATTAATTTCATTGTATTTTTTGTAAATCTTTAATTGTTTTTTTCAAAGAATTTATTTTATTGACTCCTTTTTTTTCTTTAACTTTATTAAGGCAATGTTGGAGAAAATCATTCGATTTATTTTTTATTTTTTTGAATTTGTGAATAAAATAATATTTTTTTTTCTAAATGTCATAAGTTGAAAAATTAATGATTTTTTTTGGAGAATTTTTTGCAAATTTTTGTGAATCTTCGTTAAAAAAAAAAAAAATCTAAAAACTTTCAATTTATTAAAGTTTGGAGAATTTCTTCGATTTATTTTCAATTTTTTTGAATTCATGATTCATTATAATTTATTGAATATTTTTTCTCCAATTTTTTAACTGAGGTATTTTTTAACAAATTTTTTTGATTTTCAGTTTTTGTTGTTGTTTTTTTTTAATTTATTAGCCTAAATTTTTGCAAATTTTTATTTAAAAAAAAATTTCTGAATATTTAATTTATTAAACTCTGGAAAAAATTTTAATTTATTCATTTTTTGTAAATTTTTGATGTATTGAATTTTTATAGTATTTTCAATTTGAAAAAATATTCAATTTTTGCGAGTTTGTATTTCACTAAATTATTGAAACTACCTATACTTACTTGCAAATTTTAAAAATAAGTGAAATTTTTATATTTAAAATTTTTTTCAAACATTACCTCTTTGATGTTTTTTTTTTCAAGTTTTCAACTTATCACCTCGGGGTTTTCAGAAGAAATATCATTTTTAAAATTTTTCATTTTTACAAATTTCAATTCATTAAATTTTTGTTTGTGATAACAATTTTAACTGATTGAATTTCTAACAAATTTAAGCAAATATATTATATTAATGTTTCAGAAATTTCTAAATTTTCGGTAGGTATCAAATTATGGAAACATTTTTGAATAACTAAATAAGTTTTTGGGAATTTTTGAAAATTTATTAAATTTTCGTAAATGTTTGCAAATTTTAGAAATTTACTTACCTACTCATAATTTTAAAAAATTTTCAAGTTTTTTATTTATTAAATTTTGGTGTATTTTTACAATTTTTAAAATCAACTTTAAATGTACGCGTACCAATTTTTTCGAATTTTTTCTTACTTTATTAAATTTTTGTGAATGTTTACAAATAAAAAAAAAATAATGGGCCTACTTACAGTTTTGAAATTGTTTGTTGTTGTTGTTTTTTTTAAAAATTTGAACTCAATAATTTCTTTACAATTGTCAATTATTTGAAACTTTTTTTACATTTTTCTGATTTTTTACATTTTTGTAAATTTTTATTAGGTATCCAAATTTTTTTTTTCAAACTTTTTATTCATTAAATTTTGAATGATTAAGTTCTACTGAAATTTTCAAAATTTTCAAAATGAGTGTTATTATCCAATTTTTGGGAATTTTTGCAAAATTGATTCCAATTTAAACTCTTTGAATTTTTGGCAAAGTTTCAATTATTCTTATACCTACTTCGGGAAATTTTTTTCAAATTTATTATTTTCAAATAAATTCATTTTTTTTTCAAATTTTTTATTTATTAAATTTCCTAGACTGTCTGTACTGATTGAAAATAACACCCATTCAACTTCGAGAATAACAAGAAATTCCATGTCACTTTAAATTGAAACAAATTACCCTCAAATAGAATTATTAAGAGAAAAATTGAAAACATTTCAATTCCACAATTCTTAGAAATTTTCAACAAACAAAAGAGTTATATTTTAGTGTAATTTTTTCATTTACGAAATATTTATAGAGCCAAATACCAATCGATAGATTTAGGTATCCGTTTATTGGTAATCTGATATGAAGAAAAATGAGGAAAAACTAAGATCAAATCGAAATACTCGATGATATGAATTATTTAATAAAAATTTATTCGATTGAATTGAGTGTGGTCTTACCGATTGGCAAAAAAATTAGGTTAATGATGTTCGACATATATTCTCATAAAATGTGTAATCGACTTACCTAATTAAAACATAAACCATTTAAGTAAATATTTTGTTACATGAAAGATGATTTTTTTAATAATTCTAAATTTTAATTAAAAATCATAATTTATAACTTCCTGTTAATTTATAAAGAATTTTTTTCTCATACGGAAAGAAAGTACAAAACCGCGTCTGTTGTCTTTTGATCTTTATTGGGTGAAAATACTTTCGAAACACCTTATGAATAGTTGGTAAAGAGTAGTTAAATTCTACGTCATACTTTGTTATTTTGATCTTTGTTGACGGATATGAACTTGTGCTATAAGTATAAAAAAAAGCGCAAGGTTTGTTTCCGTTCAACGATCATAAAGTATTTTTCTAATGAAAAGTATCTAGGTTATAAACGAAGGCTTGTCGATAGTGACTTTTTCGTTAATTCGACAACAATAGTATTTTTTTATTGATTGGCAATTCATTAGGTATACTGTTATATCTACGTTAAGTAGGTGTAATCATAACTTCATAAGAATGGTAGTTTGAGTAAAAAAAATATGTCTAGTAGGTACCTAGACCTCGCCATAATATGATTCTTTCACCCATAAAAATATCATTTAAAAAATCTAAATTGGAATATTCATTACTAATAAATGGTGCTCCTCGATAACCATTCGATACAGATTTTAACAGGCTTGAAATAAGAACGCAGCGTATATTTATGTAAATATGGTATCCTTGAATAAATTAAAATGCACACTAAAATGTAAACACAAACTTGCCATGGGTGAACACTTGAACAGTTATCCAAGCTAGAATTGTTTTTATCATTTTAAGGGCATACATTTGACTCGAAACTGCTTCGCATATGCATTAAAAAAAATCAAGTTGGGAATATACCCAGACATGGTAGCTAAATCTGATGTATTCTTATTTTCATGATGAAGTCATCGTGTGCGTCGTAGTCGAGAAGTTCAAATTCTGCGAAATTTAAATTGTAATCCGAATTCTTACCTATCGAGAATTGTTGTCTGTTGGTGATAAATTTGAATCCAAATGTTCCTAAATATATTTATTTTTGTTAATTATTCTTCTTAGAATATTACACATTGTTTTACTCGAATTCAACTCCATCAGAGGCGGATTGAAGGTATCTTATTTAGTGGGGAGGGGTGGAAACTCTTTTTTGCCGACAAAAAAATTATGATTTCACCGACCAATCTAAAAGAAAAAGATAAAAATGTTTAATAACTTCAAACAAACATGTACAGCAGTGACGTAATTGATGAGGAAGTTTGAAAAATTTGCAAATTTTTCAAAAACTGGCAATTTTTAGAAATTTGACAATTTTTGAAGAAGTGATGAGTTTCGAAAATTCTGCAATTTTCGAAAAATTAATAATTTTTAGTAAACCAGAAAATTTTATAAAATTCAACGATTTTGGTAAATTTGGCATATCTTGAAAATTTACAAATTCGGGAAATTATTGGATCATTAAAAATTTACTATTTTTAAAAATTTGGCAATTTTGGCAATTTAATAATTTTTAGAAATGTAAAAATTGTTGAAAAGGTATGACTTTTGAAAATTCTGCAATTTTTGAATAAGCGATAATTTTAGTGAATCTGAGAATTTTATAAAATTCAACAAGTTTGGGAAACCAAGAATTTTTTGAAAATTTACAATTTTTGAAAATTATTCAATCTATACAAATTAACAATTTTTCAAAATTTGTCAATTTTTCAAAACTTTTCAATTTTTAAAAATTTAATAATTTTCAGAAATGTGATAATTTTTGAAAATTTGATGACTTGAAAATTCTGCAATTTTTGAAAAATCAATCATTTTTGTGAATTAAAGATTTTTATCAAATTTAACGATTTTGGAAAATTTTACAATTTTTGAAAATTTTAAATTTCGGAAAATTATTGGATTATTAAAAATTTGGCAATTTTTAATAATTCGATAATTTTTAAAAATTTATCGGTTTTTAAGAAACTGACAATTTTTGAGAAATTTGAAAGGTGACAAATTTCGAATTTTCATAAGAATTAAGAGTCGTACAAAATTTGGAAAAATTCATCAAAATTAAAAAAAACTTTGTTCAAATTTAAATACCACCAAATTTTAAAATTTTCATCAAAATGGTGTTGCAAATAAAATTTCACAAATTTCAAAAATCCATCAACTTTAAAAACTGGTTCTGTTATAAAATTTTAAATGTTGATCTATGACTATGATTTATCAAAACTTTAAAATTTACCAAATTTTGAATTTTTACAAAATTTTTAATATACTTAAATACTAAATTTTAAAAATTGTAAATATACTAAAATCCACCTTTAAAAACT
>FIZV01051624.1:0-10099 GCA_900050545.1 Trionymus perrisii | reverse complement strand
AGAACGGGAACAAAACAAAACGGAACGGAACGACTCGGGAACGGATAACGGAATGGAAACAGAACGGAATGCGTTCCGTTATTACAGCCCTGTATGGGACTGATACACGGATACATTCATGCAAAATTGTTGGGAATGAAGGAGTTTAATCAAAATTTTTGTAATAACCGAAATTATTCCGAAGATTTCAATCTATGTTTTATTTGAAATAAATTTCGATTAAGCTCTTGGGTACAGACTACAGAGATATTTTGTGAAGAGGGTGGACTCCCAGAAAGAGAAATGAATCTGTCAAAAAAGCATCGATAAAAAGGCTTTCAACCTTTTAAAATCACACAGACAAGGATTCATCACTCTGAAAGGGTTTATTCATCCAAAACACCGAGAAAAAAAATAAAAGGCACAGTTATGGTAAACATTTTATCCAAATATTATGATACAGTCGATTCAAAAAATAAACCTCAAGTTTCATATCATCATTAGCACAATTGCACATTCTTCTGATTAAAATTCAAAATTAACTAAATATGAGCTAAACAATTGAAAATTCTTCAAATCCAAAAGTATCTACTAGATACAATAAAATTACAATAGAATTTCTTTAAAACAATTTAATTCGTTATTTCGAGCGTCAACAAATGATAATTGATAATCGATCTGAAGATTAACTCTTTAAGAAAAGCTAAGTTCAAAAATTTAAAAAAAATAACATTTCAATAAGAAAAAATACTAGAACTTCTTAGAAAATGATGTAGAAATGAAACATTACGACATAGTTTAACAAAAATCAAAAACTTCACGACTTTTTTATTCATTGAAGCTACCATGAAACAAAATATGCACTGTTGAAAAGAAAGGAACGTCGTTGAATGCAATTCGGAAGACGCACCATTAGAAAGATACCAACAAAGTTTACAATACTTCGAAAAAATAAGTTAGGTACATGAAAATAGACCTTTGCAAAACGGTACACTTCTGTATAGTGTACAATCAAAATTCAAATAACAGTCCTAATATTGCAAGACACACATAAACGTGCAATCACTTTTTAAAAAATGGCAAGATTCAAAAAACAAAAATATTCAAATATTTAATTATAAAAAAAGGTAACTCAATGTACCCTTGATAGTTCTAATCCCTCTTCGGTCTGTCTTTATCACGATGTCTTCTATGATCACCATTTACTTCTGAAAAATAACAACGCAGTGAAATACAGAACAATTAAGAGGTGAATACATATAACGAGGTGCTTACTTCGATCATCATCGTTTCGATGCTTATCTTTGTATTTATCTCGGTCATCTCTAAGACGCGTTTCACTAGAACGTCCTCGACTATCGTCTTTTCGTACCGGGTCTCTGGATCTGTCTCTATCCTTCCTCTCTTTAGATTTACTCCTATCGCTGTCTCGCTGACTACGATTCTTTTTATCTCTGGTTCTTTCACGATCTCTTTCTTGTCTTCGATCGTGATCGCGTGTTCGGTCTCGATCTCGACTCCTAAACAAACATTTATAATGTAGTTTTGTAACAAAAACGTAGATATTTCCACGAAGCGTAACCCTGATTAGATCGATACTTACTTGAACACTACATACAACTCATGCTCCAAGTGTTAATACTAATTAATCGATAAAAATATAATTTAAAGGACCTGACTCAAGTGTACAAAGAAAATACCTTCGACACCTCACACTCTCTCTCAACCCAAAAGAAAAGATACGGAATGAAGAATACTTAAAATACTATAAATAAAATTCTGGGTTATGTTGGAAAATGTACCATTAAAAAAAATCTCGTTCCAACAAATATTAAAAACTTAAATTTCTACAACAATGTACAATTATTGGTACCTCGTAATCGTAAACGAAAGAAACTGGTAGCATAATTCCTGATCCTGTACCTAATTTTTCGTTACAATGCGGTACAGTAATTGGATCTCTAATTTAAAAGGTTGACAGGTTCCTGTTTTTAAAACATTAAACACTATAACACAACAGTTTTCGTACTCCAGATGTGGTTCTTAATCGCAAACTATAATACTTTGCATTAATTAACTATTAAAAAATACATTCAATCGATATTCGTTGCAGTTATGACGTTTCAAAAAAGTCTATTTGTCGAATGAAGACATTCGTGATCTTCTTTCGGCTCAAAAATAGCAACAAATCGTGCCTTCATAGAAACAGATTGGTAGATACCCTACCTCGATCTATTCACTCGTCTGTTTCGGTCGTTATCTCGTCTTTTATCATCTCGATCACCGATTCTTTTATTTCTTTCTTCATCTCGTTTTCGTAGTCGCTCTGCTTTTATGTTTGCGTGCTTTTTCTAAGAGCAAAAAAAATCATCAGGAATTAGACAAGTGTTAGAGAAAGGGGAGCTTTCCATTAAAAAAATCAAACAATGGTAATGCATGCGTTAATTTTTTAGTGATATATTGATACCCCTTCTCTCTTGCTAGTAATACGACACAGTTAAGTTAAAATTCTTTTGAAACGTTTACAGTGTGATTCGAGCATAGACATGAAAACGAACGATAACGAAACGGACGCAATAACACGTATGTTATCACGCGGTCGACGTCTTTTACAATTTTTATCGCATAAAGCAGCGATAAGTTTCTGGTTTAATGCACAACGTGGTCTTAAGAAGATAAAATTCACATTTAAAAAAAATCGAAATGTGCACATACTAACCGTTATTTCATCGACAGCGTTTTTCAAACGTCCATAGCCCGTATGCTGTTTACCCATGAGATGATCATCGATACGAGATTGAGCATCTCCAACAATTAAAAATGCTCCGCATACTTTACAAACTTCCATTTGTTTTTCTTGAGCGACAGCCAATTCGACGGTGGCTGACCAATGGCTGTTCTCATTTTGACGTACCAGAGTCTCGCGTTCTTCTTTTAGTTTGTCGCACAATTTCATAAGACCCTGGGCTTGTTCGACGTTTCCTTGGATACCCATTTGTTCCGCTTCGCCAACCAAGTTGTTAATTTTTTCAGTCAATAGGGAAATCTGTTCTTCGTTTTTTTGCGTTTGTTGGCTAGATAGTTGCGGAGGCTAGAAAAAATGCAATATTTAGAATCCTAGCAGAATACGAATAAAATGAAAAGCTCGATGATTCCGATTTTATATTTAAAATTGGGTACCTTTAATATTTCCAGATCAATTCAAAATTCGAGAAAAAAATTTTGTCGGAAGTTATAAGCAAAATTGTAAGGGAAACTTACAGGCTCCGATTTGCCCATGAGAGCAAGCCGTTGTTCACCTTTAATGATTTTTCGTTCAACTTCGTTGAGCATACCTTGCGCAAAACGTACAAAATCTTCTTCGTATTGTAATTTCATGAACGTATCTTCGGCTTCGCAGAATTGACTTTTCGCTTCTTCGCAATGTAGCTTAGGACATGGTCCTAAGTCCGTTTTAGTGTTAACGAATAAGTCGTGAGGACAGAATTTGACCATGTAATATTTACAATACTGTAATGCAAATACATTAAAAAGATTCAAATGAAACACATTGTACAGAAAGAATATTACCTCTGGATCTTCCCACTTGACTTTTTTCTTTTTAACAGAATTACCATCGTTTCGACTTCGGCCCATAAGCTCATCGAGTAAGGCGGCCGCAGCAGCTACCGCCATTTTAAGCACTAAACCCGACTATCAGGTACAAAACATTAATGTTAATGATCATTTAAAAAAACACGTGTAGTCAGATGAGAGAATAAAACGACATTCATGTAATTAATTCAGCACATTTGATTCAAAATTAATTCCATATTTTAGTTTGATATTTTTAGTTGCCAAGGAGTCTGATTACTTTGAGTGAGAATATCAGAAATAATTAAATTTTAGGTAGATGCGCATGCGCAAATGTACGAAGTACCTTCTTGAAATCTTATCCGTCATACCGTGTTTTTTTTTAGCTTATTTTCTTATTTTGTAGTGTGAGTGCAACTCGTTAGGTGAGCATTTTTTCAAGGTTTTTTCATTAAAAAAAAAAAAATAATAAATCTCTAATTTTTGTCATTTATCATTATCTGAATCAAAAAGGTGAAAAATCGATCTTGTTCATTCTCTTAATTTAATTCACTTCACAGAGTGACAGCTCACACGATCGGATCTTCGGATCGCATTCGCAACATAACCGCAACAAGCAACAAAATTTGAAATATTGCTCAAAAATAACACGAATTTGAAAGAAAAAATTCATTTCGTAAAATAACAATACAAAGTAATACTTAATCCTGCTTTAAATGTAACTAAGTACTCTATAAAAAAAACACGCAAATGAGATATCACAACGTAAACAATAGAATTATGTTTCACATGAAAACGGTACAAATAAAAAATGAGAATCTTCTTTATGTGTAACTGGAAAGAAATTGGTAGGTACACAAATGTTAGAACATCATTTGAAACAAAAACAAAATATAGCAATCTTTTCTCGTAACTTCTACATGCTTCACTCAAGATAAATCAGCTGCTCTCAATCAGCGGACACTTGAACAAGAACGCAAGGATTTAAATTTCTCAAACAGGTATCTTTATCGCTGTAAACAAAGAAATGAAATTAATTTTAAATTCGTCCCATGAACATAATGGAATAGAACTGATAACTCACTCTTGATTCGCATGTATCGAACGATTCTCTCGATGAATTTTATCAATTATTTCTTTTTTTAGAGTCCTAGGTATTTCTAAATTCTTGACATTTGCACAATTCTGTATACGATTCGACAAATAACTGATGACGATCGTTTTCAACGTCGGAATAGGTTTACTAATAGCCACACAATATCTGACCGGGTTGGTCGGGTTTTTACGCAGTCCCATTGCGTAGTCTTTGAGTTTTTGCTCGTCAGCGCAAAAGTATTCTTTATTGTTTAGTAATAAAGTAGTATCTGTGTTTTTCTCCCTGATTATCCAATAATGACCAGAATAAGTGTTTACGTCAACAAATTGTTTTGGTTTTAAGCTGAGGTATTGCTTAAAGTTTCCATTGTAGTCTATCCACAACAGATCTGCTCCTACTTTGGAACAATTAAAAAATCGTATGGATATTGGATCACTGGTTTGAGACCGTAATTGCATCGCTTTCAATGATGACACTGACTTAAAAATAGACATGGTAACGACTCGACGGAGGTGAGTTTACTTTCAAAAAGACATGTAGTTTATAGGTTGAACCAAGTTGAACACCGGGTAAAAATTAAGTCCAGAAAAACTCAGGAATACTTCAGAACTTCAAACTAACTTTATTATCGTTTGAACTTGACAGTGATAAAAACTTCGATAAAAATAAATAAATAATGGAAAACAATGGGAACCCGGATTGTATTTTTTGCCTGCTATCGAATATCAACTAGCGCTTTCAGATTGGTGGCGAGATACATAATTAACTTTTTTTTTTTAATTTTAATGAATTTTAATTATTATTTTAATAATGATTAATGAATAATGAAATTATGGCTTTTCTAGAGTGTGTAGCTGTAGAGTGTAGATCATATCAGTTTTGAAATTTTGGGTGTATCTTGACTCTTGAGCACCCACTCCTACTACGTTGCCAGCCATGTCAAAGGCATTTATTTTTTTTTAATTTTAAATTATTAGAGTATTTCATTCATTCGATTTATTTTCAGAATCGAGAGAGATTTCGAGATTTGAATGCGTGGAAAATTAAAATCAATCAAAAATAAATTTGATGTTTTTTTTTTCTCCTCTACTTACCTACTTGGATGTTGGATTTTTTACAAGTTTTAGGTTTTAGATCGATGGTATAAGTGAAAAAATAAAGACAAGAGAAATAAATTTCTAATGGGTAATTGTAATTTAAAATTTAAAGAAAATACAAAACTAAAAAGCTCGATAGAAGAAGATATACATAGAAAAACGTTTCATTTTATAAAACATTGCATCTAGGAGTAGGTACCTAAAATAATCGAAATAAATAATTGAATAATTTACAACAGGAATTTCTTACTTAAGTTACCGTCGTAAACGTGATTTAACTCTATGGCTTATACGAATGTAGTAAAAAAATTAACTTTGGGTAACTATAAAACCATATTTCATCACATTAGACATCCTTAAAAGTAATCAAACTTTGGGTAATTTCTTATAAAATATGATATAGTGATAACTTTTGGTAATGACGTTTATAACGTTCGCGTATTTATTTTAAAAAAAATTAAATAACGTAGGTTTCGAGATATAATACGAGAAAAGAAGGGGAGGGAGAGGGTAGTATTTTAACCATTAAAAATAATTCAGTCACTCGTACACAATAAACAAGGGCAAAATGTAATTTTCTATAACAAAGCTTATTAACTAAGTAAAAAATATTATCACTTTTTTCTAACTCGTTATCGAAGACTTTACGAAGTATTTCGGTGTTGTAGTAGGTTTGAAAATTTTATTCGTCTTGCGATTTTTCTTCATCTTCTATTCTTACATCTAAATTGTCTTTCTTATTAGCTGATATGTTTGGCTTAGTTTCTGTATCGGTTGGAATGTTGGTTTCGATTTGGGCGACCACAGTTGAAACATTGGATAGAGATACCGAACTATGTAACGATGGCGGGGTAACTTTGATAATTGGCGAATGTACGTAGCCGTCGAATTCTCTTTCCGCTTCGTAACGTGATTCTGGGCACAGATTTAGATTTGGAACTTGTAAAAATGATCCAGATCCTGAAGCCGAACTGGACTGATCAGGATTTTTTTGTCTATTTTTTTCAGTCGTCGTCGTATCACTGGCAACTCGTCTAATTAATTGTTGCCTTTCGCTTTCCTGCATTTGAAAAAAAAAAATATTTTACCAACTTGAACTTGATAGGATGAGGATAGGTAAAGTGTTACGAGTACTAACGAGTCCGTAATAGTAAGGAACTGAGAAATCTGTAGGCGAGGGTACGATCAACCCTGGTCCTAAAGTTAATCTACGTCTTCTTGAACAGTCGACTGTTCGGCCACCCCACGAATTAACCGAACCTCTTCTTTCTTTACCTGAAAATGCAGTCGAGAAATTTACCTCGTTTTTGTACAGCTATGTACTCCGTTCGTTCTTGATGATATTTACCTAGTTGAGATTGTAAACTTTGACAGCTTGTGAAAGTAAAATCAGCTGGTAAAGATAAAACTTTAGTTAATGGTTTGTGTATACTGGCGTCTCTTTCTAAAGCCAACTGAACGCATAAATCTTCCTCTTCTTCAATTTCTCTTTCGAGTTCTTCGTCCATGTCCATTTCGTCTTCCATCTATCGAAATATATTAGGGTGCTTATAGTATATTGACGTATTAGGTAGGGTGGTCTTTATTTTCTAGTTTAAACAAAGTTGTTATAGATGTCACCGATGTGCTTTTTGGGGGTTTTGACTTTTGACCTCTTTTTGACCCTTGAACAGGGTCAAAAATCAAAGAATTTTACGTTTTTCCCCACTTTTTTGGTGCGTTGATCAGCCTACAGTCCGATCCAAATGACCAGAGAGGTTGAAATTTAAAATGTAGAGTCGGTAGAGGTCACAGATGTACCTTTTGATAGTTTTGACCTTTGAGGTCCAAATTTGGGGTAAGCCTCTCTTTTGTAGGAGCTCTAGTTCAATCTCAGAATCATAAATTCTGCTCTCGAGTAGCATCTTGACTGCTACGCGTTTTTTTTGTTTTTTTTTTCTTTTAATGAAAAAATGCCATTTTTCGAATACTTACAATTGATTTAAAGTAGTTTATCTACAATAATCATAAAATTTTTTACAAATATTCTTTTTTACATTTTGTATACTTAATATATTATGTAATGAAGAACAGTGACTGGGGTTGGGCTGTGAAGCGGCCAGAGGCGAAGCCCCTAGTCTTAATTATTTTCAAACCTACTGATTTTGATTGGTTACACAAGATGTGGTATGTGTAATTTAAATTGTATCGAGCGGGAACCGATTTAATACATGGAATAAATCTTACCCAAGTGTATTCCAAAAGCAATGTGTTCCATTTTTTTTTTATCGCAGAAAGGGATTTTCAATCTTCTTGATTCAATTTTAAAACTTCAGGTGAAGGATTAGAGGAACGAAAAATGGCCCAATTAACAATAATTACTGGTAGTTTTTATAGCTTTTCACCGCAAAGCTCCGAATCGATTTCGACGCAATGATGAATTTAATTCGCGTCGTAAGGATACCGTAAGTAGTTTTTTAAAGAATTTCTCCCAATTGGGGGGAAAAAAACTATTTGAACAATTAAATTAGGTAGTCTTTATTATACATAAAATGGCTTAAGTTGACTCAGGCCTTTCTACATACCTATAATAAATGGCAGAGATGGATTTTATGATAAAAATAACATTATACGTAATAAAGTTTTTTTCATAGCGCTACCTGGTGTCACATGCCTGCGACAGGCTCACAAAATTGGCTAGTAGGGTTGCGATTGCACAAAAAAAGGCGTCCGCTCGATTATTCTGTAAAAATTTTATGATTGATTATTGTTGTATTGTCCTACATACTAGAACAAATAAATTGTATGCCTTTTTTTTCCTCTCCCTTTTTCGAGAATCCACCCTTTTGCTCTTCCAAAAATATGCATTATATTTCTCTACGTTACTATAAATTTTTGCTTCTGAATATTTTAAAATTTTCGTTTCATCAACTTAAAGTTTTCAATCATATTTTTGGAAGAGTAAAGTTTGAGCTTTTCATTGGTGCAAGTCCTACCCCCGTAATTTAATTATTTACAAAGTTATAATTTTTATATAACTTTTTAACCAATTGAGTTACAAGGGTGGGGTTTGCGCCATTGAAAAGCTCAAACTTTTTCCATCTAGAAATATAATAAAAATTATATGTAAATAGGTAAAACTTTCACGATTTTTTGAAAAAAACGAAAAAATCAATCACTTTTGAACACGTTTTTTCAAATATTTTGACCCGTACAGTTCCCTTTGTCCACCTGGCAAGGTGATCAATCACATGAAAAAATTCTAGACAAAAAGTATCCAGCGCCGCAGAATGCAACTTCCTACCTATCATGGTACTCGAATGATGCAAAGTATAGAAAATCTTGAGCGAAATTAAGAACGAAACTTTTTTCAAGGTCAATAGATTTGCCCCTTCAAATCTGAGGATCAGCAAATATAAATACGAATATGTGGTTTGGGTAGCAGCATCACTGGGTTGAAGGTGGTGCACTCGTCTCGGAACACTCTGTACATGACGTAAGTATTCTTAAAAAGTAACAGGTAATGGGGGGTGAGGTGGGGTAAATTGGTCAAGATTTAGCTCATTCGGATTCGAAAATAAATTAAATTCTGAACCCCTTTTGCGATTGCAAACTTTACTGTATCTTCGAAACTTTCCGTTAAAATTTAAAAATGCAATAAACGTGAATTAGACGTATTCTAAATCAAATAAGTTATACGCTTGAAAAGGTTGACTTTGAAGTACAAAGGTTACTCCAAATTAAATTTTGATAATAACTAATGTTTAGAGGAGAGGTTATAAGGAACAACTTTTATTTGAAATTTCTTTTCATAGAATTAATCGATCAAAAGATGGGCGGGTTTTTAAGGAGGGGATGGATTCTCGGAAAAGGAAGAGGAAATTTATTCGTTTTAGTATGTAGAACTATAATCAATCATAAAATTGCTTTATAGAGAATAATCAAGCGGATTTGCAATTTCAACCCTACTATTAATGTTGTAAGTAAGTATATGTTCAAATAGGAAAGAAGCGTAATTACGTATGGGAGTTTTACATTCAAAATGTAAAAGTATGATATTATCTTTTATTCTTCATTTTAGATATCGTTTGAATGATTTATACCTTGGGCGCCCGCAGAATTTTCTCATGAGGTAGCAAGAGGAAAAGTTAAGGAGCATAGTTTTACCCTGAGTTATGTTTAAGATTCTTCAGATTCGTCGAATACAAATTAAGCAATTTTTCAAAATAATAAAACACTTTCAATATTCAAAATTTTTAAATGTCTTCAAGTTTCTAATTTCTGAAAAGCCTTCATATTTTATATTCTTAAATTTTTCTCAATTCCTTAATTTTTTCCTTTTTATAAAACTTTTTCAACGTTTTTACATTAAAAC
>FIZV01051596.1:0-10330 GCA_900050545.1 Trionymus perrisii | reverse complement strand
TCTGGAAAAAATTGTGTAAGTAATTGAGAATTCATTCAAAGAGAGAAAAATCCTCGTACTTCCAATATATTTTTTTTTTTTAAATTGCAAAACGTTAACTTTTTTCCAAAAAATTATTATTTCTGATTTGGATAATGAAGAAAAAAGTTTTAAAATTTTTATTTGGACGATTCCTTGCATTCTTTAAGAAAAATTGAATTTTTGTGATTTTTTGAAAAATTAAAAAAAAATTGCAAAACGTTAACTTTTTTTGAAAAAATTATTATTTCTAATTTGGATAATGAAGAAAAAAGGTTTAAAATTTTATTTGAACCATTTCTGGCATTTTTTACAATTTTTTTGAAAAATTGAAGGCTTTTGCGCGATTGGAAGATATCACTTTTTCGCGGTATTGTAGGTTACAAAAAAGATTTTCGGCCTTTTCGATCCACCCTAACGAGTATTGGAATTCTTTAATGCGCCGAATTCGCAAAGACGTTAGAATTTTGTAGGTAACTAGGTATAGGCCTAGGTAGGTACTTATTTGCAAATTTCGTTCTTGTCACGTTCCCACTGACAGTGTTCAACTTAATAACGATGTCTACGAAAAGGATAACGTTGAGATGCTAGATTAATAACATATATCTACTATGTATGTGTATACGAACCCTATATTATGTTGGTACCTACTTGTACTTTTGATATTACTTCATATTTTATCAACACTTGGGTATACTCGTGCACCTGGTTTTATCTAGAATGAATAAAGACCGGAATAAAAAACTACTTAGTTGGCGAGTGGAGTGAAATTATACGAATTAAGTTTAAAATTTTTTAAAATTAGCTGTACCTCGACCCTGCAGATTGGGATTTCCCCTCCGCACCGTAAAAGTTTCAAGACTCTTTTGAATATTTGTATTATGGATGAGTCTGGTTGAATTTTATATAGTATTTCCATCGAAAAGGAAATTAAATAATTTTTTGCAAAACTCCTTGAAATTCCAAAAAAGTCTATTCTTCGACCGCGATTCGCAACTTTCAAACGTATATTTTACACTTTGCAGATCAGATCACTGGAGAGAAATCTAAAACTGCGATAGTTTTTGCCAAAATGAAAAGTCTCTACCGTCGCGTCGCTTTTGTATTTTCATTTAAAAAAAAAAAAATCAACACAAATAACGCTATCGTCGTCTCAATCCCGGGTTTGATTCAACGAAGAATTTCTAAACTCGGTGTAAACTTTATCAATGGCCGATTTACGCAACAACAAAACTTTATTAAAAAGCTATAAAAGTCGCAATATCGGATACCTACAATTCGAGACAACCTTATCGTTCATTTCGATTAGTCAAAAAACTTTTCTTTCGAGTTACCCGCAGAAGGAGAGTGAAATTTTTAAAATATGCCTTTTTTCTCCTTCCTATCGCTTCGCGTATACTTCTACTTTAGTTTGGTTCGTCGTAGTCTGGCGTACTTCCCTCCTCTTCCCCAGCTCTCCCAAACACTCAGCCAAATACTTAGCAGCACGTGCTACGCAAACGCGAAATGCGAAATGTACGTGAAAGTTTCGAATAATGTAGTAAAAGTGGGACTTTTAACTGTTGAATGTATTCTTCGTATTGTACTCGCTAATTTCGAATAAGGGCTATATTACTTGTTCGAGCAGAATTTTAAAGATAACCTCTCCTTTCTCTCTTTATCGTCAGGCCAAGGATGAGAGAGGTATTTTTCTAATTTTCAATCAAACGTCAATTTTAATAGATATATCCAAACTCGTGCGAATTAATTTTACGAGAGATAATTTCAAAGTACATATCTCTTTTTATTTTCGGCCTTTGTAAGTACCTAGGTTTTTTTAATGGGAAATTTAGGTAATTTTATAATAAAAATACTGTTTTAGAAAAACAAAATAATTTTTATGAATTTTCAAAACATTTTTTTTTTTTTTAGTTCGTCTTTTTTTTCAATTTTGTCGAATCAAATTCCATTTGCTTTCTCTCCATTTCTATTTCTATTTTTTTTTTCAACTCAAGTTTCGATCTATTTGACTAAATTTTTCAATTTTTTTATAATTTAGTTTTTTTTTCTGGTTGAAATTTTTTTTTCTTGATAGTGAAGTTTTTTTATTTTATCGTACACTTTATATTTCAATTTTTCCAAATTTTAAATTCAAAAAAAATATTTAATTTTGAATGAATTTAATTTTCGATATTTTCCATTTTTTCCATTTTTTCCTCCAATCTTCTTTTAATGATTATCTATTAAAAGATTTCTTCATTGATATAAAATACTAGTTTCTGCGTTTTTTGTGCTGGGAGAGGTGGAGATGGCAAATCAATTGCAAAGCACATGGTTTTGTGAAAGTTCTAAATTTCGCTCAACTCTCCCATTTTTTTTTCAACTTTTCATACTTGGGTCAATTTAACTGATGATAAGAATGGCAATTCTCTCTGGATTATTCAGCTGCGATAAAGTTTGAAAAAATTGTCAATTTTTTTTAATTGATTTTTTTTTCAAAAATAATTATTTGCATTTTTTTAATTCAAAAAATTAATAAATTTTCTTGAAAAATAACCTGGTTACTTTTCCAAAAATATATGTTTTAATTTTTGGAAAAATTGATGTACTTCGAATAATGAAAAAAATCCAGAAGAACTAAGAAAAATTGAGGGGCCATGTAAAAATTGGAAAATTTGGAAATATTCATATTGAAAAATATATAAAATGAACTCATATTATGTAAGTCATATCAGAAACCGGAAATTTTGAAAAAAGGAAGTGCTGGCAAATTGAAACATTTTACAAATTGATCAATTTCGGAAGTAAAAGTTTGGAAAAAATTGATAATTATTGTTTAGAAATATAAACATTAGAAATCATAAAAACACCGAAAAATCAAAAAAAAAGGTTGCAAAAAGTTTGAAAATTGAAAATTTTAGTTGATTAGAAGAATTTTCAACTTTGGAAAAAGTTTAATAAAATTTATTTTTAAAAAATTGAAACAAAAAAAAATCAACTGCAGTAGATGCTTTAGAGTTGTTCTCGAGTTTAATTTCAACTTTTTCAAGCTAATTTTAATTTTTTCGTTTCTATAAATTTGTCATTCAGTTCCTATTTTTCAATTTGTAGGACCTTGAAATTTTTCAACTTTTCTAAAAATTTTATTAAAATTCGTATAGATTTTTGAATTGAAAATTTTCCAAAGCTCGATGTAATTTTTTTGTTTGTAGGAATTTCCTATTCGATATCAATTATTCAAATTTTTGGCAATCTTAAATTTCATCAATTTTTAATAATATTTTCAAGTTTTTCTCAATTTTTATTTTTCCCTTCAATATTTTAGTTATTTTTTATTCTGTTTTCATTGCAAGTTTTTCAGTTTTAGATATTTTCCCCACGTTTTTATTCAATTTTTACCTACCTATTTTTAATTCGATTATTAAAAGAAATTTATAATTTTTAAATTACTTGAAAGCTTAAAAGCATTTATTGTATATTTTTTTCCATTGCTGTAGAATACGTATAATGTTCGTTTCCGAACTGTTTTTTATGAAGAAGATGGGAGGTGAATTTATAACTTAGTTCTGTTTCTTGCCGATAAAATGAATTGCACGACGACGTGAATTTTTCCTGTTCCAATTTTCGCCCACGATATCAATCATATTTTCTTTATGTTATAGATTGCGTGATATTTAATACAAATGAAAACATCCGAGTGCAAAAGGAGAAAAAAATACGGGTAATATGGGACTAAACGAAAATAGATATAAATACATAGGTATACCAATAATAAGCTTACGACGACAAGATTCACCAAATTTACCAAGAAATTTGTTCGCGACCTAGAAAAAATTCTCGTTAAGGTTAATTTCAGACACTCGTATCGTTTTCAAGCTGAATTCGATGATTGGGATAAAACTGAAAATTAGCTATACGAGCGAGACGGAGAACTGACGTCTGCTTTGAGCATGAATTTAGTTTACATTTCAAGATTTGATTAGAAATTGAAGTAAAAATAGAACTAGCTTAATTTCGATTTTCACGAGCGAGGGAAGAGCAGGAAATAAAAATATTCCTCTATGGTGAATGAATTGCGTTATGTTTTGGTTTTAAAATTTTCAACGTTAGGTGCATAAGTTTAGGTACTCACATCTTGGTAGATAATTTTTTTCACGCTGAAGTTCTCTTGGTGAGATTTAAACGAAACGTTGTACCTACGTGTAAAATTAAATACTTAAACAGGACGATAAATAAAAGAGATTAATTTATTACAGCGCCAGCCTTCGCCTCGTTTTGCGATTTGACGTCAACGTCTGCTCTGCAGTTTCCTTCGCGATGAGAAAACCACCAAATTCACCATTCTACGTGTGTGCCTGTACCTGCCTTGCACCCCTCCCGTCTTAATGTCTATTAGTCGAGTTTTCACAACTGCATTTTCTTGTCGACGTATTTCTATATCGTGATCGATATATTTACATATTTATACGATACATCGAAGGTAAACTTATTATTAGAAAAGTTAATTTTTCTATATTTAATTCATCGTGGCGAGGCTCGAGAAATTTTACCAAAAACCACCATACTTGTTGAACTTTCAACTATCGTGCATTTTTAGGTTAGGTATAAGGGTACTTTACATGATCATGGTTATTTAATATATTCTTAGATTATCGATTTGAAAAGTTCCCAGTCGCTTTGCAATGTTTTATTCTTTATAAGTGAGTTTCAGATCGTTTAATTCTTTTCGGGGAAAATTTTTGCAAACACTATTTACCTTTGTCGTTTATTTCGTTCACAGCTACTTTAAACGTTTTCAAGTTAAGTTATTTCCACTAGTTCTATCCCAAATTTAGCGTGATTCTGTGAACTGGTTCCAAAATCCTAGATGATATGTATACATACCTACATATGTAATCCCAAATCCTGTGTGACGACTACATTGTCTAAAATTCTACGTATCTGATCACCTTATCTCAAATCCCGAATTTAGTGTTGATAATCTTATCTCAAATTCTGTGATAACTTTATCCCAAATGTTACGATAACTTTATCCATAGTTCTGTGATAGGTAAGTAAGTGATTTGGTGATAACCATATCCTGAATTTTGTAAAATCCTGGTTTTCCCAAATTTAGTGTTGATAATCATATATTTGAATGATAACTGAATTTCAGTGTGTGATAACATTATCCTAAATTTTTGTGTTTATAATCATATCCTGAACTTGATAACCTCATCTCAGATTCTGCCAGTGGAGAATCTGAGAGGAAGAATATAGGGAAGTCAGAAAGTTGATACGTTACATTTCATGATTTCACTTTATCAAAGGTGGACATTCAATTTTTTGAAAAACTGCACTATTTAAAAAAAAAAAACAAGTGTTGAAATTTCTTTAAAATTTAAAGTAATTTTTTTCACATTTTGCAAAATTTTCAAAAATTATCAAATTTTTTAAAATTGTTTGAATTTTTTAAATTCCCTAATTTCCAAAAATAATTGATTTTTCAAAACTTGTCAAATTTCTAAAAATTGTCAGTACCTAGGTATCTCAAAAACTGACAACGTTTTGAAAATTGCAAAATTTGTTAAAATTGCAGAATTTTTAATGATCCAATAATTTTTGAAATTGTTAAATTACTAAAAAAATTGCGCATTTCTGAAAAAAATTGCAGAATTTTTAATGATCCAATAATTTTTTTAAATGTAATTTTTCAAAAATTGTCAACTTTCGAAAAATTTCCAGTTTCTCAAAAGCTGACAAATTTTTAAAAATTCCAAAATTATATAAAGTTGCAGAATTTTTAAAAATTGTCAATTTTTAATGATCCAATAATTTTTTAAATTGTAAATTTTCAAAAATTATCAAATTTCCCAAAATTTTTAATTTTTTAAATTCCTTAATTTATTTCACATTTTTTTTTTCAAAAATTGTTGAATTTCTAAAAACTGCTAGTTTCTCAAAAACTGACAAATTTTTCAAAATTGCAGAATTTTTAAAAATTACAAAATTTTTAAAACTACAGAATTTTTAAAAAATGAAAATTTTTATTGATCCCATAATTTTTGAAATTTAAAATTTTCATAAATTTTCAATTTTGTAGTAAATAGTGCATAAATTGTAATTTTTTTAGGAATATTTTTAAAAAAAGTTTTGTGATAACTTCATCCCAAATTTTGTGAAATTTGTTCCCCAGTTCTGTTTCGTGAATTTATCCCAAACCCTGTGTGATCAGGTTTTCAAAAAAAAAAAATTGCTGATGATAACCTTACCCCAAATTCTATGACAACCTTATCATAAACTGTAGGTGATAACGATTATCCTAAATTTAATGTTGATAACCACATCCCAGATTTGATGACTTCATCCCATATTTGGTGTGACAGCCTTATCCTAAATTTTGTGATGCCAGCCCCATTCCAATTTCTGTGTGAAAAAATTATCCCAGATTTGTTGTTGATAACCCTATCCCACATTTGGTATTGATGAACACCCCAAGTTATCCCATGTTTGGTGTATTAACCTTATCTCGAATTTTATGATAACTTTTTCACAAATCTTAGCACGAGTTTAGTGCTTCAGCTTTCAAGCTTAAATTAATTCCCAAGTGATAAATTTTGATTGAATAAACTTTTGCATAGATAAGAGAAGAAAGGACATATATTCAAGTTCATACGTACTGAGCTGCACTTGGACCGATTTTACAGCATTTCTGGAAAACTGGAATTTCCAAAAATTTGCTGAAGGCTACAGAGCGGTTCAGAACCCCTTCCAATCGATTCTGATGGTCAAAATAATGATGTACAACTTTCAATTCCAGACTGCTACTAAACTTAACCAAGATTTTATTTTTATATAAGGTGTAATTGAAAATTTAAAAATTTGCTGAAGGCTCCAGAACTGCTCAAAACTACTCGAAACCACTTCCAATCGATTTGTGTATTAGAAAATAGGGTACAACCCAAATTTTAGCTTTCTAGCTCAATTTGATGAAATTTTGATAGTTTCACCTATGTAAATGCTACATGGCCCAAATTTGATTTTCAAAAATTCTCCAAAAATATGTATAGAATTTTGCACCTCAGCACCTTAAATTTTGTTTTGTTTTTTTCTGGGAAACGAATTCCTTATTTTTAGAGAAAAAAAAACTTTTTTTTTGGGGGGGGTTAGAGTGGGGAATTTTTCCATCTTTTCTCCCAAAAATTGAGATTTTTGAAGGGCAATTTTTGAATTTTCTCAGAATAAAAAAATCTTAATTTTTTATGAGTTCCTAAGCATAATTATGAAAAAAGGTAAAAAATAATTTCTTTTGGAGAAAAAAATCTTCCTGTTTTTTGAGACTAGAAAAAATGCTCTTTTGAATGAGCTTTGTTTCAACCCAAAATTTTGTTGCGGGTTCCCGCACGTCCCTTGTAAGGAAATATTTTGAAGATGTTTTTTAAATTTTAAAATTTTTTTTAAAAAGAATTTTGTCTAAAAAAATGAGCTATGCGATTGGGTCAGTAAAAAGATGTGAAAGTAGGTTAATATGGGTAAGGAGTTGATTTGACCGTACCAAACTAGGTTTGTTTTCAAGCTAATTGAAAAACACTGAATAATTTTGTATAAAATGATTTGGACGTAACGTGAACCTCGTGAGGATGAACGTAGCAAAAGGGCTTTAATCATTTATGTAGGTATAGGTACATTTCAAGAGCCGATTATGTATAAGCCCCTACCCCTCCCTTATCAGACTTAAATGTAGGCTTATTGTTAGTAAAGTATTATATTTGTTGAAATGGTGACCTTTGGACCACCCATTGTTTTTTTTTTTTTTAAATTACAATTAAAAAAAAAATGAAATCTCCACATTTTCTCAAATAATTTTTTTGGCGATATTATTGCTTTTTTAAATTTCCTTTCTCCAAACAAAAAAACTATAATGAAAAAAAATCCATTTATTTAACCAACTAATTAACATAAAAATCATTGTTTACAAGTTTCCTTATTGTTTTTTGGTTTTTGAAGTATTGTGAGTTTGTGATGTTTTTTTTTTTTTATGTATTTATTTTTTTATGTTATATTATACACAAATTGACAAAGCAATGTTACACATGGCGTAACGTTGACCGAAATTTATGGCCATTTAACCCCAACGAAACGGCCTTCCCATAATTTGTTTAAATGAATTCGGATCGGATCTGGAAGTGAAAGGAGATCGAATAACGTGTCTGCTTTTTCCACCATTCAACGTATTCAACTGATTTAACCGAAACGGTTTCCATCGCGATAACATGGTCAGCGCTCTTTTTTCGTATTTCGGCGAATCTGTAATACATTTAAGAAAAAAAAATCGAAATTAATCCACGTGTTAATACTTACACCTTTTCAAAAAAAGTACGTTAACAAAATACTTAAGGAATTCAAACGAAAAAAAAAAAAAGAAGTTCATTAATGTCACCGCGAATTTAAAATTAGCTCTAAGGTTTCACCTACGTTTCGACGTTTAAAAACAAGCGCAATTAATTAAGAAATGGAAAGTGGACCTCAACGTGAAAATGTCGCGACGCGTGTCTTAAACATTTACTCAAAGGCGTTCTTTTTCGTTTTTTGCGAATTTATATCCCGTTTGTGTAACGCGGATAATGAAATTCTCCGGCTCTTTATAGGGTAGTCGACGAAAAAATAAACGTGAAATTATCAATTAAAGAAAATTCAACGAGGGGTTGTAAAAATTTAATTTCTATTTGTCGAAATTCTCTCGCGGTTTTTTTCTCTAGCAGGGCTCCTACTTCCAGTTGAATTTTCTTTAGAAATGAAAAAAAGCTGTTGTAATGTTCTTTAATAGGTAGTTGATGTTTCTGTGTTACTAATTTTTTTGAAAAATTTGTATTTAAAAAAAAAAAGAAAAAAAAATTGTGAAAAATTTACAAGAATTGATTTAAAGGCAAAATGTGGAAATATTGAGTTTTGACTGAAGTTTATTTTTGAACAAAATTAAATAAAATTTTTAGACAAAATTGAAAAAAAAAGTTTTAATTTTTCAGTAAAACTACTTATTAGAAGAAATCTACAGAATTGTTTTTTTTTTTAAGTAAAATTCGGATTTTGAAAAAAAAAAAAAAAAATTGAAATAAAATTTTAAAAGTAGGACCCCATTATAGGAATTTCTAAGAAATGCTGAAAAAATCAATTTGATACAGAATAAGAAACGTTTTTTTAGGAAAAATTGAAATTATTGAAAAAACTGTGAAAATATTATACTATTTCAGTAAAATTTTAATTAGATATTTAAAAAAATCAAAAAAATAATTTTGGGCGAAATTCAAAAAATTTGTTTTTAATGAATAAGAAAGAGTTCATATTTTTCAACTTGAAAAAAAATAAGTTTTTGAACAAAACTTCGCTTTTTCCAATTTGAAAATTTGAGAAAAAATAATAGAGAGTTTGGAATATGATAATTTGAAAACCCAAATCAATTCGAAACGAAATGATAAAAAAAAACAATTTTTAAGAAAAATTTAAATTGAAAAAAATATATAAAAGAAATTTTTTTAACAAGATGTTTTTAAAAAGAAATATTATTAATGAACACAATTTTATTGGGGAGAAAAATGTTAAATTTACATTTGAAAAAATATACTTGAATTTTGAAAATTTGGAAAACATGTTTTTAAACAAATTTCACGAGTAATTATTTAAAAATAAAATTAAAAATATTGGTTTTGTGAATAATTGGAATTTAATAAAAAATAAATAGGCAAATGAAAAATTTTCACTGCAAAAATTGAGTTGAATGTACCAAAAAAACAACAACAAAAAAAAAACAAAAAAAATTTGGAGAAAAAAATAGGAATACCTTTCGAGCACAATTTTTGAAAAATTTTCATTTTAACGAAATTTGGAAAAAATGCCTATAAATATGATTTTAAAAGTAGGTCGATGGGGAAGTCAGGGAAGTCCGACTTCCCTCCAAAATTTCAAAGATATGAGATTTTTATGAAGTGATAATAAAAAAAATTTGAAACCTTATAAAAGTGGTTATAAAATTCTGCAAGATCTAAAATTTTCCTCGTCGATTCAGATTTTCATGATTCATGGGTTGAATTTTCGCATGTGATTCATTTTAATTAATTAATAATTTATAAACATAAATTTTTAGAAAAACTCGGAAAATTTGAACTTTAAATAATTCAAAAATTAGAAATTGAGAAAAGAATTAATCAGATAAAAAAAAGAAATTAAAGTGAAAAAAATTTTGTTTTTTAATTTTTATATTTTTGGGGCTGTTTCAGTTGAGTTCTATTTTTATATTTCTTTTTATATATTTTGAGGCGGAGGGGGGGGATTTTTTTCTAATAATCATAAAAAATTA
>FIZV01051584.1:0-10971 GCA_900050545.1 Trionymus perrisii | reverse complement strand
ATTTCTATTTTGGGCATTTATTTCACTCTTTAACCTAAAAGCTCCAAGAAAAGACTTCACCCCTTAACAAGTTTAGGCCACGCCTTTTCCGCTTCGCTATTTTCGTACACTTTAAGTAGAAGCTGCCGATCCAGTTTATTAAAATTCATATCTATGAATTTCACCTTCCTTGGTCAATTGTCAATTTTCAATCTTTCAAATGCTTTCTTCTTTCTCATTTTTTTCCAGACAAAAATAATAAATAGGTAGATATCTTTTCAGAAAATTTTTGAACGAAAATGCCACGTTGCCAATTCAACTCGACTCAGACTCAGTACAACGACAGATAAAAAGTATTTCGAGTAGCAGCGTCACTATTACCTTTTTTGATCAAATATTAATAAATTTTCCAAAGACACTTCATTCCATATATACTAGCTCATTCACATATTACTATAGTGGGCATTGTATTATGTACGCGAGTCTTGGTTATTCTTCGCCGATGGTCGGCGACAACGCGCCCTCAAAAATGATAACTACTAATTACCACCGCATGAGGGAGGAGGGGTAAACAAAAACATACGCATGCAAGCAGAAAAGGGTCAGTGAACGAGGGCACAAGTGTACAGAGACGTCCCAATGCCGCAATTAAAAAACCTTTCAACTTTGGTACATCGATAAGCTTTAATGAATAAACAATTAAGATCGATATCGTCACCTAATGGATGACGAGAAGGTGTAGAGTTATTACATTGGCATCTTTATTACGTTGTTTATACGACGACGACGACGACGACGAAGTAATTTTTCAAAATAACACGATGTATTTTCAATGGTTATCTATTTTTCGTTTTATTAATACACATTTTGATCTTCTGCTATCGTTGTTGTTGTTGTTTCGAATAAACGAAAGTACCTGTATCAATATCGAATATAGCTTTTTTTTCTGTCGCGTGATGACGATGATGTATGTACGTATACGTAATAATAATAATAATAATAAAACGCAATAATGCTAAATTGCATCGGTTTCATTGAGGGGGAAGGGGGTGTTTGGCAGAGTAAACAAAGCATGCTTTTTCTTACATATTAATTTCTGGTACAAATTGAAGTACTCTCGTATATAGGAAAAGAACAAGCAGAACAATATTGATGAATATTTATTTAGTTTACGGTTGACGTTTAGTGCTTCTTCTGCACCATCCAAATGCATGGTGGAGTCTGCAGAGAAAGGTAGATAGGTAGGCAGGTAGAGGTACATAACGTCTGCGTCGCGTCGGTTTCACATCGCAACTCCAACAATCGCACGTTATCTTGGCAGCTAGTAAAATTTTCGTCGCACAAAAGTTGACAGAGTAGGGCTTCGTCGAGGTTTACGAGAGGATATTTCTCATTTATAAGGACGTATTAATTTCCGACGTGCATGTGTACTGCTGCAAGACGAGAGTGGAAAAGAGAAGGGATAGAATCGGGGCGACGATAACGAAGACGACATATTACGTAGGTAACTTAGTTAATTAATTTTTCTAAAACAAATTTCGCTCTTGTCTGCCCTTCTGCAGTCTCTCTTTCCCCCGTTTTTTTTTTGCTTCTTTTGCCAATTTACGTTAAAGGCAGGCAGGCACCTTTAATTAAACGAAGTAGATGCGGTTGCGGTTTGATACGAGTATAACGATGACGAGAGGACGTGCTACGCCTGGCGTTGCCGAAACACCGAGAATGAAATTTAAATTCGTCCTGTCCTGCGAGAAATGCTGCGAGCTTTAGATGCGGTTAGAGTTTTTCACATCTGCTCTTCACGCTCGCTTGTGTAATTCTATTGGGAGACGGGGTGACGGAACGAGGGGTACGATATGTCGACGTGAAAGCGTAGAAAAGAAACAAAACTTCAATGAAAGTGTGAAAATTTCATAGTGCTGGTGACGACGCTGGAGTCTGCGATTAAGTTTTAATTTTCATGCTCGTGTCGCGACTCGCTCGTGTAATACGAATGCATAATGAGTGACGTGAAAATTGTCTGGATCACCAGAGACATACTGAAAGACCTTTAATCGATTTCGTATGATTTTAAGTAAACTTACACAACGTAAGTGTACTTAAAATCAGGAGTGCCGAGAAAGCATATTCTTGAGGACCAGTCTTCAAAAAGAATTTTGGGCCGGGAAAGCGTATTTTTTTCCCCAGAAATCACAATCGAACTCTGAAATCTCCCAAAAATCATACATTACACTGGCCATTTACAATTTCAGAAAATTATTAGATCATTAAAAATTTGCGATTTTTAAATTTGAATAATTTTTAGAAATGTGGTAATTTTTGAAAAGGTGATGCACGATGACTTTTGAAAATTCTACAATTTTTGAAAAATCAATAATTTTTGTGAATAAGAAAATTTTATAAAATTCGACAATTTTGGGAAATTCGGTATGTTTTAAATTTTAAAAAATTATTAAATCATTGAAAATTGACAATTTTTTTAAAATTTCGATTTTGTAAAATTTAATCATTTTTAAAAATGTTGCAATTTTTGAAAGGTGGTGACTTTTGAAAATTCTGCTATTTTTAAAAAATTGATAATTTTTGCGAATTGGAGAATTTTATAAAATTCAAAAATTTTGTGAAAGACATTCTTGAAAATGTACAATTTCGGAAAATTATTGGATCATTAAAAATTCGGCAATTTTCAATACTTAAATCAATAATTCTTGAAAATTTGTTAGTTTTTGAGAAACTGACAATTTTTATAAATTTAACCATTTTTGAAAACACTAGGTATAGTTTTTGGGAATTAAGTAGACATTGCAGAATTTTAAGCAATTCAAGGTTTCTCAATTTTCTCAATTTTTCAACATTCAAATTTCTCACTTTTTCGTGATTTCACTGTTTTAAAAAAAATCTCAATATTTCAATTTTCGCAATTTTCAGACTAATTTAATCAACTATAATTTTTCATTTTGTAAATTTTTCAATTTTCACGGCTTCTTAATTTTTAAATTTTTTTTTTTAATTTTAGATCATTTACAATTTTTTGAATTTCTCGACGATCTGATTGGATTAAATTTTCAAAGCCATATTGTTAGATAGAGATTTAAATTTTTTTGTATTCGTAAGTTATTCAAAATTTCCCATTTTTTGATTACAATTAAGGTACCCATAATTCCATCAAATTTTCAACATTTCAAAAATTACTCGTTAAAAAAAAAATTATTTCCTAATTTTTAAACATTCAATTTTTACAAATGTTCGTTTTTCGATCATTTATACCTAATGGTTAATTTTTCATTTTACCAATTTTTTCAATTATTCCAAAAATAAGATTATATTAGGATATTCTGGAATATACCTCGAGAAGGATTCTGAAAGAATGGTCACTTTTAAGAGATTCGGGGAGATTAGTTAATGTCATAGGGGGGGGGGGTGTCCAGTACCCTTCCTCTGCAATGCTCTGAATTTTACATACGACTCTTCTTTCTCGTACTAGCTCGTACTTGTAATTAAAGAAAATTTACTCGTCCGTTTGGCATTCTAAACAAGTACTAAAAGTCGTCGATGCCATGGGTAAGTTTTAGGCAGGAGCTTACCCTAAGCCTATAAGTAGGGATATGTGTACAGTTGTACACTTACCTACTCGTGTACCTCGAATAGATTTATCCGCATATTTAATTCGAGTAAATTGGAAAATTATTTAAAAACGACAAAAAAAGTTGAGATCAAGATGAAAATCAAAGATAGGCGTCCAGCTAGGTACGTGATACGCACCTCCTATCACAATAAAAATCGTTTTCACGTCCGATAAAGTCTATAAGTATAACATTATAACATAGAACATACCTACCAAACGCATCGAAGCCGGCAAGCTGAGCGAAAAGCCATTGGAAAACTAGTAGCATATCTAATAATTTGTTGTCAAACTACCACATTTCCAGTTTTCTAATCTGCGCCTCGACCATAAACATAAATTTCC
The DNA here is from genome assembly GCA_900050545.1 of Trionymus perrisii. NCBI lineage: Eukaryota > Metazoa > Arthropoda > Insecta > Hemiptera > Pseudococcidae > Trionymus > Trionymus perrisii. Next base: position 7,028 of record FIZV01051584.1, on the reverse strand, counting down.
ACTTGACGTTATTATTAACATCGTCGCGGTATATTTTCTTCTTCGAACGCCGCGTCGGTATCTCGATGGCGATGGCGATGGCGTTCAAAAATTTCGTATAAAATGATGAATTTTACTTATTTTTAGCTGCGCGCCTTCTATACGACTACCTTACCTATACAGATACTGATACACGTACCTCTACCTATACGACTACGGGTACACGTATCTTTGAATTTCGAATTGTCGAAAATCTAACCATATAAATCTTAACCTTTTTGTCTTACCTGAAATATTACCCCAGTTGTCTTCGCACCGTATAATTTCTAATTCCAATCGAACGAGATGCCGCATCTTGTTTTCAAAGACTCGTTTCTGAAACATACAAACGTTCGTGGTACAGATTACAGATGCAGCAGGTAAAGGTAAAGGTACAGTAGGTAGATTCAGTATTGTATATGTGGACTTACACACCATTAGAACGTAGGCAATAGGTATGCTCTTATAGGTGGGTACTGGGTACTGGGTACTGGGTACGGATGCAGATTGCAGGTACAGGTGAAAAGTATTTTTACGTATTTATAAATCAAATTGCATGCATGTACTTGGCGAGCTGAAAAATTGAAGAAAATATGGAAAAATCTAAAATAAAAGTCCAAAGCATGACCATTTTTTTCCAATTTTTTATGTATCAAAAAATGTAAAAAATTACAATTTTTCATGTCCCATGAAAATAGAGGTAAAGATGAAAAATCATCGAAAATTGTCTCGTTACGCATAGAAATACCAACTGTACGACCATTTTACTTGAAATTTCAATTTTTTTTGAAAATTCTCCATTTTTTCTATTCATTAAAAACTTATTAAAAATTGAGAGCCGCAAGCATGGCTCAAAATTCAGTAAGGGAAAATTAAAAATGGCATATTAGAAAGATCCTGCGCTTATGACTCATCAAATTCTATCGCTAAGAAGGTAGAGGAATAAGTACGATTTTCCTAATCTTCCAAGGCGGCCTCTAGTAAAATTGTCACCTCTATCCTGTAAACGCACAGACTATAAAGAGCACTCTTGAAAATGAAGTCGTAGATTATCCGCTCGCCGAGAAGTAATCTCGTGCCATAAAATTTACATCATCGTAGAGCCATCTCCGATGTAGATCGTTTTAAAAAGAAATTCGAATCCCGCTAGCCTCACCTGTGGTCCAAAACGCGTTCTGCGACCACGACGGTGGCGGGCGTTATTTTGAATTAAAACACCATTTTCTGCCCGTACGAGCAGTTAAAAAACGACAAAATCTTATCATTTTTACAGCAGGTAACGGTGATATTTTTCTCTTACTAATGACTGCCAGATTCGGAAAACAGGGTGGTCCTCTATAATATTTGTGAGCCTGTTGGAAACTTTGTTAAAAAACATGTACCAATTCTCGTACTTGTAGGTACATATCGGTCGCGGCGTATATTTGTCCTTTTCTTTCTTCCTTCCTTTTTTTTTCTGTTCCATCACAAAAGCAGAGCCGACGACTTACTGCGACCCATCCAAGTCTGCAGGTTTTGGTCGCACAACGACACCGCACACTGCACAGTCTGCTTGTTGCAGGTAATAAAACCTTCTTTCAAATGACTTTATTTATTACCAAACACGCAGAGCGCAGCTCCCTCCGTCTCGTTACGTCGCGTCGCGTCTTCGGTGTCCGCGTGGTGTGTAATATTTGCGTTTAGCGTGATTTTTGCAACGTTTTCCAACTACTTTATCGTAATTGCTAGTGCTAGACCAGGCTGCATACCTTATAATGCTCTGCAAATGTGCAGCTATAGCTGTTAGCCGAACTGGATGAACCAGAGTTACAAATCCTTATTTTTAGTCGAATTTATTAGTGCCATTGTCCATAGAAGGAGGGAAAGGGGTTGAGAAAAATTCTGATCATATTTTTTTTGATCGCTTATGGTACTGGTAGGTTTCTTGGATGCTAATGTCAGAAGTAGATATATTTTCTAATTTCTATTTTTTGGAATATAATTTTCAATTGGAGGCGGGGGGGGGGCGCTCGGGACCTGTTTACAAATTTTACTGAAGTAAAAGAATGAAAATTTTTGAAATTGAAAAAGTTCCTATATTTTAGAATAAAAAAAATTCCAGTTTTTTTTTGGAGTAAAATTAATATTTTTTTCAATAGCTGAAAACATTTTTAATTGATTTTTGAAACAAAAAAAAATATATATTTCCCAAATTTTTCGAGAGATTTCTGAATATCTTGAAATTTTTGTAAAAAAAATCATAAATTAGCATTGGTATAGCAAGTTTGAAAAAGTTCGGTAAAAAAGTGCCAAAAATATATAATTTTTTTTTTTTGCAGGTAAGTGAAAGAACATGTCGATATTACGCTTTGACATCCTGAAATACGCACTCCATACAAAGGTACATTTTGAGAAAATTGAAAACAAAAATGCAGCAATTACTGTTAGTAGAATCCAGTGGCGTATTTGATAAGGAAGTCATGGAAGTCCGACTTCCCTTCAAATTTTCAAAAAAATAAGATTTTTATGAAATGATTATAAAGAAAAAAAATTTAAAAACCTCGTAAAAGTGAATCAAAAATTCTGCAAGATCTTTAAAAAAAATTCCGCATCAAACAAAAATTTTTAGAAAAAAAATTAGGTTAAAATTTAGGAAAAAAATGAAAATTATAAAATAAAATTTTTATTTTTCGATTTGTGCTTTTGGTAGCTAGTTTTGTTAGTGTTCTAGTTTATTTACATTTTTCTTTTGATATATTTTGATGGTAAGCGGGTGGGAGAGCGTGATTTTCTTTTAATATTCCTAGAAAAATACTGTTTATGTACTACTAACTGAAAAGTTGACAATTCTTGAAAATTTACAATTACAAAAATTACTGGATAATTAAAAATTAACGATTTTTGAAAATTCTGCACTTTTGGAAAATTTCGGAATTTTTAAGAATCCTGCAAATAATATGGAAAATCTTGCGATTTTTAAAATTGTGAATTTTTAGAAAATTTTGCTATTAGGTATTAAAAGTTTGTCAGTTTTTGAAAAACTGGTATTTTTATTTTTGTAAATTAGGGAATTTAAATAATTCAACGATTTCCGTATGATAATTTTTGAAAATTTACAATTTCAGAAATTATTGGATCATTACAAATTAACAATTCGTCAAAATTTTCCAATTTTGAAAAATTCAATAATTTTTTTAAATTTGCCAGTTTTTAAGAAACTGGCAATTTTTAGAAATTTGACAATTTTTGAGAATTTGCAATTTCAAAAATGATTAGATCATTAAAAATTAACAACTCTTCAAAATTCTGCAATTTTGAAAAGTAACCTATTGCAATTTTTTGAAATTCTATATTTTGAAAAATTTTGCCATTATTAAAAATTTTTTAGTTTTTGAAAAACTGGCAATTTTAGAAATCTGGAAATTTATGAAAATTCCGCGATTTTTGAAAAATCAATAATTTTTGTGAATTAGGGAATTTAAATAGGTAAGTAATTCAACGATTTTGGTAAATTTGATAATTTTTTGAAATTTACAATTTCAAAAATTATTGAATCTGTACAAATTAACAATTTTTGAAAATTTGCAATTTCAAAAATTATTAGATCATTAAAAATTAACAATTCTTCAAAATTCTGCAACTTTGAAAGCTATTGCAATTTTTTGAAATTTGTCACTTTTTGAGAGACTGGCAATAATTGCAATTTTTAGAAATTTGACAATTTTTGAGAATTTGCAATTTCAAAAATTATTACTTACTTATAGCTCATTAAAAATTAACGATTTTTAAAAATTCTGTAATTTTGGAAGTTTTGCATTTTTTTTAAATTCTGTAATTTTGAAAAATTTTGCCATTACTAAAAATTTGTCAGTTTTTGAAAAACTGAAATTTTTAAAAATCAGGCAATTTTTGAAAATTCTGCGATTTTAGAAAAATCAATAATTTTTTTGAGTTAGGGAATTTAAATAATTCAACGATTTTGGTAAATTTGATAATTTTTGAAAATTTACAATTTCAAAAATTATTAAATTATTAAAAATTTCTCAGTTTTTGAAAAAAATACAATTTTGGAAAGTTTTGTAATTTTTATAAAAATTCTGTCATTTTGGGAAATTCTGTCATTTTGGGAAATTTTGCAATTTTTAAAAATTTTGCAATTTCGGGAAAGATTATCCAATTACGTAAAAATTTGACATCATTTGAAAATTTACAATTTCAAAAATTATTGGATCATTAAAAATTAACGATTTTTTAAAATTCTCCGATTTTGGAAAAATTCTCGATTTCTAAAAATTTGTTAATTTTTGAAAAACTATAGCAATTTTTAGAAATTTGAAAATTTTTGAAAATTTTGCACTTTTTGAAAAATTAATAGTTTTTGTGAATCAGGCAATTTGGAAAGGTAAACGATTTTTGGAATTTAGATAATTTTTGATAATTTTGTAATGTAAGTAATTCAATAACTTTTCTTTAAAAAATTGAATTTTCAATTTATATTCCATAAAACGCCCTGTACACCTTTGAAAAAGTAATATTGCGATATATCAACATTCTGACTTCCCTATAATATGTTTCCTCTCAAATTCGCCTCTGGTGGGATGCATTTATCCGCAAAATTTTGAAAAAAAAAACAAAAAAATCGGTGGTGAATTTTTAGAAATGAAAATTTGTAACGAAAAACCGTATTTCACCTCACTGGAGATGGTGAAGTGAGTAAGGGGCCAACTTCTTACCAGCAAGCTTTTTTAGACCATAGGCACCAACTTCCCACCAGATACTTCGAAAATCCCATCGTAGGGTCGATTCACTATTCTTACCCAATAACTCCCTCTTTTTAATTTGGCATAATCTCCCCGCGCCGCACTTTCGAGTCGTATTTTTACGAACTGTTTCCACGGATGGTCAAACACTTCAAACAGAGCAAGTGAGTAATTAACTGCGCGATTAGGTACCTATTATACGAACGTTATGCGGAAATTACTTACATTATATTATTACAAACACGCTTACTCGCTCGGTGCTACAGTCAATTTGTTTGGGAGTTCGTATTAATTTGATTTATAATTACCGAGTAGATACTATAATACAAACGACACGCATACGTAGGCATATTTTATGTGTATTATACTCGTGTGTACAGTGTACACCTATACTTGTACCTATGGTAAAGCTAATTAGCGTATAAGAGTGGGAATTGTTGTGGCCACAATGCCATGTACAAGTGTTAGATTTGTGATATTACTTATGCGAGGATGAGTACTCGACACTCGTCATAGATAAGATATCTTTATCATTGAATTCTACGAGATAAAATATGGTCGAACGAGCGAGGGAAAGAAGAAATCCCAATTCAATTACATATTTATCTCGACTGTATGAAATGAATAATTCAATTCGAACAAAATTTTAAAATACGTAGTACATCACGAGCTAATTTTCTTTCTACTAAAGTTCGAAATGTCGGTTATGTTACCAAATGCAACGTCTTCTTTCTGTCCCTCCCTCCCTCCCTACATCCCTCCATCCTTATTTCTCCATCAGGAGTGAATAAGTTATATCTGGAATTTTGATATTTTTATGATTATCCCCACGATCAAGGAATGGGTGGGTGAACGGAACGGTTTGACCTTACTTTAGCAAAATGAAACTAGAAAAAAGACGGATAGAGTCAGTACGTTTATACTCGTATACTGGTACACGAGACAAGAATTATTCCTAAATCGTTGGTAAACAATGTGAGAAAGAATTACGGTGTAAATATAAAAAATATGTATACCTAGTCCAAATACCTAGTTGGAGGGTTTTCTAAAAGCGAACAAAAAATCTTGACGAGTTTCATTTTTTCTCTTCGAACCAACTACCTAGTTCCTCTACCTACCTACCTACCTACCTACCTACATCACCTACATACATACATACATACATCCTTACATACGAGTATTTACAAAACGCACCTTCAACTTGACATCTTTGCATCTTTCAAGCGAAGTAACCACCGGCAATGAAACTTTAACCGTCGCGGTGACTTGATTTCGGTGGGTCCAGAATCCAGATAGATACCTACCTATTATTACCTATGTACATTACATTACATCATTATCTAGATACCTACACGAGTGATGAGTAAGTAGGCAAGTTAGTGAAGTGCATTGTGCATAATCGTACGTAAGGTATACGATAAAACGAACAGATGTATAATGGATACACCCTAAGACGGACAGAGATTATGGCAAGAATTCCATTCCATTCCTCGCACGTACTATTATCATCACTTAATTTGCATAAGTAACGAAATAGGTACTTTGATTTTACGTTACGTACATATCTATTGTAAATAACACGGCGCCATCATTAGCGATGATTTACTAACGCTTTTCAAACTTTGTTATCTTCCTTTATTGTTTAATTATGCATACCTTTTCAGTCTGTTTCTATACCTACTTTTTCCGTGTTATCGTAAACTATACCAGCGTAATAATTATTCCAACGTAAATGGGCTATTTTCTATATTACGTGCATTCACTATTTTGAACTTCGGCACGTAATTAGCAGTTGTTAAAATTAATATTTCAATTTTTCAAACACCAGCGAACGTATCAACACTCGTATTACCTAGAATATCATAGATATAAACTACTGAACTGCATAGAATACATATGTCTCTACTGTAAACCAAATGTTCCTAAGTACCTATAAAACTTTTTCAATTTTATTTAATTCCATAGAAGTGATATTTCAAATTTTATCTCTAATCCTAATATTTTTCATCAACAATTTAATTGTTTTTTTCTTTCAACATGATTTTTATTTCTTTTCAAAGAATATTTAGCTGAAACAAAAATTTTGTAATTTTTTTTTATAATCAATGCTTTTAAAAACTTTTTTTTTCAATTATCTTAGCAGATTATGCATTAGATACTCAAAAGTTTACAATTTTTGAAAATTTACAATTTCGTCGAATTATTGTATCTTTAAAAATGAAGGAATTTTGAAAAATTCCAAAATTTTAAAGAATTTTGCAATTTTTAAAA
>FIZV01051576.1:0-11234 GCA_900050545.1 Trionymus perrisii | reverse complement strand
AAAAAAAAAAAAAAAAAAAAAAATAAAAAAAATGTCAAAAGTCGTAAAAAAAATATTGACTAATTTTCATGAAATCATTCCAAAATTTTAGAAAAATTGAAAAAAAAATTTAACAAAAGGTCATAAATTTTTTAAAAATTTTCAGAGTTATCTTTCTTTCAAGAAATTTTTACATAACTTGAAAAAAATACAAAACTTCTTGCAAAACTTCAAAAAATTCTTCGTAAAATTTCCTCAAAAATTTTTACAAAATGTCATTAAAATAATTCAGAGAATTTAATACAAAGTTTGAAAATATTTTTACAAAACTTCATAGAATAATCAAAAATTTTAAAAAATGTACTAAATGCTAAAAAAATTTCACAAAATTTCTGAAAATCGTTCCCAAAATCTTCGGAAAAAAAATTACAAAGCTTCAAAAAATTGAAGAAAAAATTCACAAATAGCAAATTTTCTTACAATTTTCTAAAAAATTAAAAAGAAGAAAATTTATTCATAAAATTTTAAAAATTTTCAGTAAACATCAAACTTTTTTTTTTTTTACAAAATTTCATAGGTACTTGTCTATTTTTCAAAAAATATCCAGATTTTTTGTTTAGGAAAGGAACGAATAAGAAACTTTTCGCAAATTGCCAAAAAATTCTTCGGAAAATTTTGTAAAAAATTCTGGAAAATTTTTTACAAAAACTCACAAAGCTTTAAAAAAAAAACTACATTAAAAAAAATGATTGGTAACTTTTTAATCAACAATTTTCTTTTTTTCTCAAAATTTTCAGTATACATAGAATTTTAAAAAATTGAGGATGTAAATTTTTTACATAATTTTACGAAATTTCGAAAAAGTCAAAAAATCCTTGAAGAATTTCTTACAGAATTTTCTCTGAAATTTTGAAAAAAATTCAAAGAAAATTTTACAAGGGGTCAAATTATTTCATAAAATAATTTTTTTTTTACGAAATTATGAAAAATCACCCAAAACATTTTACCTTTAGAAAAATGCTTTAAAAAAATTATTTTTAAAAAATATTGGAGAATTTTGCACTAAAATTATTGATGAAAAATGTTCACAAAACAACAGGAAATTTTGCGATAAATTTTCCTCAAATTTTCGTAGAATTTTTCACAAAAAAATAATTATTTTCCTTTGTCCCTTCGATTTTTGAGTTGGGTACCATACAAATGTTTCAAGTTTGATATAATGTGTTCCCTGATTTGAATAGTTCTCCACCTAAAAAAATTATTTTTGATCTTATCCTTCAATCGTAAAATGTCGAATGCCCATTTCAAGTTGACTGACTTATTAATTATTATATTATGTTTTTTTCTAGGGTCGCCGGTGGCGAATTACAACGAGTAATAGATATTAACGACGGTTTAGACGAAGTTCAAGTCGTACACGTACTGCAACAAATTCTTAAAGGTCTTCGCTTCCTACATTCGAATAACATAGCTCATCTCGATTTAAAAGTAACGTTTTTAAAAATAATTACCTACTTGTAAAATAATTAGCTGGATAATCTAAGACGATGTAATAATGTTGTATTTTTGTTACAGCCTCAAAATTTGTTAATAACGTCCTCATACCCACATTGTGATATCAAATTGTGCGATTTTGGTATATCTAGAGTTATTGAAAATGGGGTCGAGTTGAGAGAAATACTGGGCACGCCCGATTACGTCGGTTAGTATTTATTTTATTGTTCCATTTTTCGTTTTAATTTTCCTACGAGTTGAGTTTTTGTGAAAATTGATAAAATATTTTATGAAAGGCTGAATAAACAGTCGAGCGACGTAAAATAAAAAAAAAGTAAAAATAATAATACAAATTTTCAAAAATGATATTATTGAGTAATTTTTTTTTAAATTTAATATGAAAAGTCGAGATTTTCAGAATAATTAGCCTTCAAAAATAATAAATTTTTTATTTATTTATTTTTTTATTTTTTTAATGCGAAAGTGTTGGGGAATTTTTCTTCTTTTTTTCCATTTCCACAAACGCAGCATTTTTTTGAAGTGGAATTCACTCGAGTATTTCAAGTTGACGAACGTGTTCAAAAATTCGACCAACTTCAAAACCACCTTAATTTCATCTTCTGTGAAATTTAGTACCCACTTTCATTCGGCTAATTTATTTTGTACTATCTAACTATACGATATATTTGCAGCACCAGAAGTCCTGAATTTCGAGCCAATATCGTTAGCAACGGATATCTGGAGCGTCGGAGTTCTAGCTTACGTATTGCTGAGCGGATATTCGCCATTTGCGGGCGATACGAAACAAGAAACTTTTTGCAACATAACCCAATGCGCATTATCTTTTCCACAAGATTTATTTAGTAACATTTCCGACTATGCTAGAGACTTCATAATGGTTACACTGATGCCTGAACCAAAGTAAAGAACGGATCAGTATTGGTAAAAAATTTCGCATTTCCTCGACTAATTTTCCATTTGATTTTATTTCAGCCAAAGAATAAACATAGACGAATGTCTGGATCACCCGTGGTTAAATAACTTTCCTCTGAAGTCGTGTCTCAACGTAATCCTGCCTTCCGATAACGAAACAGTTTATAAAAATAGTAATAACGGAATCGATACGAGAAACAAAACCGAAACGAAGAAATACATTTGTGCCGAGATTTGTAACAAATGCGATACACCAGAATTCTGCAACTCGAAAGAAAGCGAACGTAACGATATTAGTTTAACCTCCGTCGAAGTAATAGTTGATAGAGGTATTCCTTGTTAATTTTTTATGCTGTGTATTATTTTTGTTATTTTTGATTTCTTTCTTCTTTTTTTTCCCCTTTTTTTTGTATAAGATTTATAAATTTTTCGATACATATCCTTTTTATACCAAATTTCTTTCTGTTGCGCCACGCAAAGTATTAAGTACTGTGTTACAAACTACAATGTTTAAAATACACTAAGTTGAATTTTTTATGTATTTTTTTTTTTCATTTGTAAATTTATGAAAATATAAGTTGTTCTAATGAAATTGTATGTTTCGTTTTTGTCTATTTATTTTCTGAATTTTTGAAATACTCTGAATCCCTGTTTTGAAATGCTGAATGTTCATTTTGAATTGGTTCAAGAAATTGATATCGTAGAGAGACGAACAATTCAACACAGAAAAATAAGTTTGAAATCTGTGTTGTCTCTGGTAAAATAAGAGGATATTCTGCTCAAAAAAATTGAGAATTTTTTTTCCGTTAATTTTTTCTATTTCAAAAAATTGAGATTTTTCTCCAAAAATTAAAAAAAAAATCTAACAATTTTGTTACCTTTTTTACTTTAAACTATTTTTTTTTCTCTAAAAAAAAATTATTATTGCTGAAACTGGAAAAATATATATAATCCAAAATATGAGAGAAATTTTTTGTTTCAAAAAAATATATTAAAAAGAATTGATTTTTTTCTCTCTAAAAAACTTGAAAATATTCCTATTCCGAAAATTAAAAAAAAAATGTTTTCCGAAAAATTAAAATACCTAGGTGTATTTTTTATGAAGAAAATCGGAAAAAAATTTTAATTCCACAAAAATTGGGAAAATTTATTGTTTTAAAAAAATTAAAAGATTTTTTTTCTAAAAAATTGAAAAAAAATCCCCTTCGCCCGCCCCAAAAATGCGATTTTTTCTTCAAATATTTGAAGAGTAGTTTTATTTGAAAAGTCAAAAATTTGGTTTGATTTATTCCAAATAATAATTTGTTTTTCTAAAAATGTAAAAATATTATATCGCAAAAATTTGAGAAATTTTTTTTATTCCAAAAATTGAGATTTCTTTCTAGAAGTTTAAAAAATGCCTACCTATGTAGAAACATTTTTAAAAATAGAAATGGGTCTATTCTTTTCCCTGAAGAAAATCGCAAAAAAATTCTTCTAAAATTTGAAGAAAATAATGTTTCTAGGTAATTTTGAAAAACTGAGAATTATTTTTTTTAAATTTTTCTCTGAAGAAAATCGCAAAAAAAATCCTAAAATTTGAAGAAAATAATGTTTCTAATTTTGAAAAAATGAGAAGAAATTTTTTGATTCCAGAAGAATTGAATTTTTTTCTCTAAAAATTTGAAAAAAATAGGGTCCCAATTCAAAAAAAAAAAAAATTTACTTGAAAAATTAAAGAAATTTTTTATTCCAAAAAATAAAAATAGGTTCTTTTTCTATGGAGTGAATCGAGAATATAAGTGCAAAAATTTTTTGCTTCAAACGAAATCAGACATTTTTTCCCGAAAAATTTAAAGAATTCTTTTATTGCTGAAAAATTGAAATTTTTTGCTTCAAAAATTTGAAAATCTTTATTTGAACAAAACTAATATCTTTTTATTGCAAATTTTATGCACTTTAATTTTAGTTATGATCATTTTTCTGTTTAAACGCATATTTGAAGAGTTTCTGGTAAAAAGAAAAATGGTGGTATCTTTTAAGCCCACATTTGAAAAAAGAAGCAAAAATGCTGGATTTCGTTCCCTTATTTCACCTAGCTAAACACTTGTCTCAGTATAGAATAGGATTTGAGGGAAACAGGAAGCTTTAATTTCTAGAACATTTTAGGCTTAACTTCAATAAATGACTGGTGCCAATTATTCTTCTTTTTAGTTTTGAACCCTCGAAAAAGCTAATTTAAAAACTAGATCTACTGCTAAAATTTTATCGCATTTATTTTTTTTTCGATATTTCAACGTTAGAACTTAGAAGCATGTTAGATGCTTTGCCATTTAGAAAGGTGTGCTAGTTATGATGAAAATATTCCAAGTAGGTGAATTTTCATCGTTACTCGATTCGGTTCAATAATCATCCTTCGTAAATTTTATTACAGAAAGTTTGGCCTTTAAAAATATTCAACTGGGGTTCTTCAATTGTGCCAAGTAGGTAATTAGTCCAATATTTACTTTCCAAGTTGACGTAGCAAACTCTGATTTTTTCCCTCTAATTGCTTAGGTAACACCTCTATGTATTTTGAAAATTTCGAAATTCACTTTTACGTTGGAAAAAATACGTTGATGAAATAAATTTTTCCTCTTATCAATACCTATTAATTTTCCAACTTGAAAAAATCCAGGTTTACTAAAATTAAAAAATGTAGGCTTTTTAAAATTAATTCCAATTTATGATACTTAATCATGTCATTATAATTTTAATATTACTTTGAAATTTAAATTAGGAAACAAACAACGCTAAAACAAATGCAATGTACTAATTTAGCTTATTGCTTTCTCTCGAGCAAAATAAACTCCATTCCCTAGGATTTACATTCGACTTCACGCTATTCAGCTATTAAACTATTTCATGGTAACATTAAACAAGTGAAAAGAAAGAGATAAAGCAAACTTTTCTTCACTTTTCCTTCGTTACCGAAGTCGTGAGCCAGAGTAGAGGAATCATTTTCCCGTTAGGCTGCATTTCATATTCATTGAACCCTTTTCTCTGAATCATCACCGTGAAAAACTCGACGAATTAAAAATAAGATGATTAAACATTGTTGCCAAATAAGAGATACAAAATGAATTACGAATCTAACCATAATTTAACTGTAACTTTTTCGATATTTTTTATTTAAATAAATAATAAAATACATTTCATTCGATAGAAAATGTTTATTAAATTATATATCGCCGATTTTAAATCTTTCAAATTGTTTATTTCAAAAAAAATCAAAACCAACGAAAGAATTTTCGAACCTTTGGAGTACGTTTGCTACATTGAATCATTCGTCATTTCGTTTCGGTTCAGTGTTCATTAATTCTTCGTGGTATTAGTATCATTTTTGATTAATAATGCGATATATTTACGTAAAAAATAATATTCAAAATGTTTAATTATTGATAACACACACTGTGATTCGATCTCTAATTAGTTTTTAAACAATGGGCGAACAAAGGGAACGTGAAAATGCCGGAGAAGACAGCATCAAAGTTGTATGTAGATTTAGACCTCTCAACGATTCCGAGGAAAAAGCTGGGTCAAAATTTATTGTAAAATTTCCTTCTGGACCCGAAGAAAATTGTATATCGATTGGTGTAAGTAAATTCATACCGTTCAAACCTACCTCGATGTTATTTTGCACTCCTACGAAGTGCCGAAATATATCAACAGATACTTTCTTTGTTATACGTATTATCGATTTACCATTTGTTACATACGTATTTATTCGTTAGATTAGCATCATTAAACTATTATTCGATTTGAAATGATACTATCGATGAATCATTTCCACATTCTTTGAAATCTAATTCAGAAATTCGAGTCATCTATGGCTTGAGTGGGAGCATACTTGGGTGCCCCATTTCCAACCAGCTTGACAATATTTTCTAATTATAAAGATTATTGTTTCGAATTACGTAATCGAATTATGAATATTTTCCCCGTATATGTACTTTAATGTGTTTTTAATTCTTGATTTTAGGGTAAAGTTTACCTGTTTGATAAAGTTTTTAAACCAAATGCGTCTCAAGATAAAGTTTATAGTGAAGCTGCAAAGTCAATTGTTAAAGGTATACCTCGCATAACTAAATAGTTTTAGTTTATCATAAATTAGATATTGATTTCGATTAATTGTTTAGATGTACTCTGCGGATACAACGGTACGATTTTCGCCTACGGTCAAACTTCATCCGGTAAAACTCATACTATGGAAGGCGTTATCGGTGATCCTGGTAAACAGGGCATCATTCCTAGGATAGTGAACGATATTTTTAACCATATTTATGCTATGGAAGAGAATTTAGAATTCCATATAAAAGTTTCCTATTTTGAAATATACATGGATAAGATAAGAGATTTGTTAGACGGTAAGAGATTCAAACTCGATGTAAATCAACTATAAACTTGCAGACGATTGATAATTGCATTATTTCCACGTCCATGTTACAGTATCTAAAGTCAACTTGAGCGTACACGAAGATAAAAATCGCGTTCCATTTGTAAAAGGTGCAACAGAACGGTTCGTTTCCAGTCCCGAAGAAGTTTTCGAAGTAATCGAAGAAGGAAAAGCTAATAGGCATATAGCTGTCACAAGTACGCTGATCATTTCGCTTCGGTTTTAATTTCATTTTAAATATGGCTTACCTATTTTGTATTTTCATTTAGACATGAACGAGCACAGCTCTAGAAGTCACAGTGTATTCTTAATTAATGTAAAACAAGAGAATTTAGAAAACGAGAAAAAACTTTCCGGTAAATTATACCTCGTCGATTTAGCTGGAAGTGAAAAGGTTTGTTTTGTTTCACCTCGTATAAATTCTACTGTTTTTTTTCTTTAATTCATCTTCTGTTTTTATAGGTCAGCAAAACCGGTGCCGAAGGTACGGTCTTAGACGAAGCTAAAAATATTAACAAATCGTTATCCGCCTTGGGTAATGTGATATCAGCTCTTGCCGACGGAAACAAAACTCATATACCGTACAGAGATTCGAAACTCACGCGTATTCTGCAAGAATCGCTCGGTGGTAACGCGCGTACAACGATTATCATTTGTTGCTCACCCGCATCTTTCAACGAAGCCGAAAGTAAATCTACTCTGGATTTTGGTAAACGGTGAGTACACAAATTAGATCTAAATTTTCGCACCTTTCAAGTACTTTGACTCTATGTTGATTTCTTCAGAGCTAAGACAATCAAGAACGTTGTCACTGTCAATGAAGAATTAACGGCCGAAGAATGGAAACGAAGATTCGAAAGGGAGCGTGAAAAATGCAATCGTTTCAAATCGAAATGCGAAAAATTGGAATCTGAAATTAGCCGGTGCGTTAATTGTTCAACTTGTTTCTATCTTGGTTCGATTTATTTGAAAGATTACCTGTTATAGATGGCGAAGAGGTGAAACTGTTAAAGAAGATGAACAAGTTAACTTGCAAGAGCCTCTGGAAGCTTCTACGCCGGTGACAAGTATTATAGAAGTACCCAAAGGTCCCTATCAACTAGATATCAATTTTATTGAAAATAATAGATTTTTAGAAATCTTTATTGATCGATAAAATTTTACAGTCCCCGACTTGCCAATGCCTGCTACTCCTGGAGCTGGCATAATGTTCGGTTCATTATCGAACGAAGAAAGACAGAAATTAGAAGAAGAAAGAGAACGATTGTACTTGCAACTGGATGAAAAAGACGAAGAAATCAATCAGACGAGCCAATACGTGGAAAAATTGAAAGATCAGATGATGGAGCAAGAAGAGGTACGTTTGTTCGTGTAAATATTCTAAAAAAGAAATGTTTCTTAAGCGATCTTATTTCTGCAGTTGATTGCTTCTACTCGTCGAGACTACGAGCTTCTGCAACAAGAAATGAATCGTATAACTCAAGAAAACGAAAGCGCCAAAGAGGAAGTAAAAGAAGTTCTCCAAGCTTTAGAAGAATTGGCTGTAAATTACGATCAAAAAAGTCAAGAAGTAGAGACCAAAAATAAAGAAAATGAGACGTTGGCCGAAGAGTTATCCACTAAACAGGTGTGCATATAATTTTCGTTCATATTATTCTAGAATGATGATTAATTACTTTTTTGAATATTTAGGCCGCTTTAAATACAACTGCGTCGGAATTGCAACAATTGAAAGATATGTCTACTCATCAAAAACGTCGTATTGCTGAAATGTTGACTCATCTATTGAAAGATCTGGCTGAAATTGGCGTTACATTCGGAAACGATAGCGACCTCAAGGTAATTATTTTATTTAGTATTTTGAAAACTCGTCCTTTTAATTAATCGTGTATTTTATTTCTGCCTTCTCAGTTGGTCACCGATGGTAATGGTAAATTGGAGGAGGAATTCACCGTCGCTCGTTTGTACATTTCAAAAATGAAATCCGAAGTTAAAAATCTAGTTCAAAGGTATCAAGGTTTGGAAACTCATCAAGTTGAATCTAATAAAAAGGTAAACATTATTTCGAAATCAAACTACAATTTAGGTCAAAATTCACAAGGTTCTAACCTAAATTTGCGAACGGTAAATTTTTTAATTTGGCAAGAATTCGTTTTACGCCAACTCATTGCCAAATTTTTCGTTTAACTGAGTCATTTTTTTCCCCAGTCGTTTTACCATTTTTTACATTTGTCATAATTATTGTAGTGCCTGGTCCATAATATTTCAGATGTGAAAGAATTTCATCTTAGAAAACTCCGTAAATGCCAAAATTAAATTTATACCTATTCAAATTTCTGTTTCAATTTTTCAGTACAAGAAAAAAAATCTTGGATTGAAAAATATGTATTTCGATTTTCTAGAAAAGCGCAACGTTAAAAAATAAGTTTAAGAAATCTCATTTTCTTCAAAATAAATAAATAAAAATATTTTTGAAGAGAAATATTTTCCAAATTTTTGAAAAAACCTCTGAATTTGTTTGAAGAAAATTTTTAAAAAAATTTTGGAATAATTTTTTTCCTATTTTTACAGGAAAAAATATTTTTAATTTTCTGAAAATAAAAATCTCAATTTTTGTGTCGCAGGAGGCGAGTGAACATTTCTTGCCTTGCATGTTGGCTACACTCGCCTTCGCCAGTATTCGTAGTTTCGTACTCGCCAAGAAAAGCTTCACTTTCGCCTCTTGTGTATGTAGTAATTACTATGTTTTCCTCCAACAGATAACGGATTACGAAAAAGAACTTGCAGAATGTCGACTACTTATTTCGCAACATGAAGCTCGCATGAAATCGTTGCAAGAATCGATGCGAGAAGCTGAAAACAAGAAACGAACTTTAGAAGAGAATATTGACGCTTTGCGTGAAGAGTGTGCTAAAATGAAAGCAGCTGGTATGATTAGAGTTGAATCACTCTTGCTATGATTGCAATTGTATTAAATTGAAAATTATTAATATTGCAATTTTTCGCCATTCTTCTGTTTACAGAACAAGTTCACGCTGCTTCAACCAAAGAGAAAGCTGAAGAGAAAGAAAACGCCAGCAAAGTAAAGGCAGCTCTAGAAGAACAAATGGATCAGCTGAGGAGCATCCATCACAAACAAGTGGCCGAATTACGGGACGAAATTAGTGAAAAGCAAGCTCTCATCAACGAGCTCAAAGACACCAATCAAAAATACATGCTGGCTCATCAGCAATTGCAACTGGATTACGAGAAATTGAAACAAGAAGAAGCGGATAAAAATCAAAAACTTCAAGAGCTTTTATTAAAGAGCGAACGTCACGATCAAGCTATGAAGGACCTAAAGGGTCTCGAAGATACCGTCTCAAAAGAGCTGCAAACGCTGCATAATCTTAGAAAATTATTCGTGCAAGATATTCAGTCTAGAATTAAGAAATCTGGTAATACCGAAGAGAACGAAGACGATGGTGGCTCGCTGGCCCAAAAACAGAAGATTAGTTTCTTAGAAAATAACCTAGATCAATTGACGAAAGTTCACAAGCAGCTAGTTCGTGATAATGCTGACCTTAGGTGCGAATTGCCCAAATTGGAAAAACGCTTACGTGCTACAATGGAGCGAGTAAAAGTACGAGTTTTTAACTATAATGTTTTGGAAATTAACGAATATGTAATTTATGGTCCAATTATTCTTCAGGCTTTAGAAACAGCTTTGAAAGAAGCCAAAGAAGGAGCAATGCGAGATCGTAAACGATACCAGTTCGAAGTCGACCGTATCAAGGAGGCCGTTCGGCAGAAGAATATCACTAGACCAGGACGCAGTGCCCAAATTGGTACGAAATCGAAAGTTTTTATTTCTGCCCAGATTTGATCCTTCCCTAAGTAGTAAATATTGTTGTACCTACTTTTTTTCCAGCCAAACCAATTCGTGCTGGTCAACACAACATGGTGCATCCATCTATGTTGGGAGGAATTAGAAATCCAGTAATTAACGCCGGACAAGCCAAAGCCCTTATGGATGAAGAAATGCGAAAAAAGAAAGCTATCATTGCCGGAGGCAATAGTTGATTTGTATGTGAAGGTATGAATTATTTCAAATTTTGTTTAAAAAGTACTCAATCTTGAATGTTTTACTCACGAGCATTTTTATCGTTTAGGTTTAAATGTGTGAAAAAATGGCTTCAATTTCATACGCCCGCTTCCAGCCTACAAAAATTTATTTAAATAATGTGTGCACTTTCCATTCAACTACGCGTCAGATCGGGCTATTTTTTTCGCAATAATTTTTTACTCCTTTTTTGTTTGTTTTTTTTCATAGTATTATTTTAAAAACTGTAATAATTATTCCGATCGATTATTAATTTATTTTAACCATATTCAAAATAAATTTTAATAAAATAATGTATTTTTTTTATTTTAT
>FIZV01051567.1:0-12563 GCA_900050545.1 Trionymus perrisii | reverse complement strand
TTATTTTTTTTTAATTTTTGCCAAATTTTTTATATTTTATAAAACTTTGAAAATTATTGATATTTCCTAAACTTTTGAAAAATTTATCTGAATTTCATTAAAATTTAAAAATAGCTAAGTAGTATTACCAAATTTTAAATAATTTTTATTAAATTTTCAAAACTTAGGTTTTTTTTTTTTGTTTAGAAAACCCAGAACGTTCTTAAAAAAATATATTGTCACAAAGTTCTAATTCCCTAGGTAGGTGTAGGTAGGTACTTCCTTATTCGGATGCCACATGCAAATCCCATAACAATTAAAAAAAATTGTATTATTTTTATTAAGGGTCATACCTACTATACTGCTACCAATGCCCAGAGGAGCTAAGGAAGATAATAAGTGTTATTTAGAGAAAGGAAGGTTTGTTTAATAGGAAGTATTTCAATTTTTTTTGAAAAATATTCAAACTCTAATCAAATAATTTTTGGTGATTTCACAAAAATGCCTACTGGTTCTTTTTGGAGCATAAATTTTTCTAAAATTTTCTAAAATTTTGCCTGCATGCCTTTTAGGTTTTGAGCTACAGCAGTTTGAAGTTTTCTTTTGGGCTTTTTGACTAGAATACAGTGTAGAAAAAAATCAGAAAACATTCCACGAATTAGGCTCGAAGTCCTCTACGCACCACGGAGATGTCAAATTTCTTGGCCAAGTTAACGTGAAAATTTCCATTTGCTCGAATATGGTTGCAAGGGGAGGCGGTGGGGAAAATTTTTGCCCTTTGAATTGTTTTTTTGATCCTTCAAAGATACTTTGGGAATATTTTCAAAATCAGAGCGGAGGGCTGATTTACTTACCTATTCTAATCAAGGATATGTCTTTTCATATACCCTTTTCTACTTAATATCTTCAGAATTTATGCATAAAATGTGGCAGTTTCGCAGTATAAATATTTATAGATTTAATTCGATGGGTCGGATTCGGTTTGATTCGAAATCCATTATTATAAATAATAAATACTTATCTTCTCGAGTATAGATATGTAGGTATACGCCGCCCTCGGTATGTGAAATAGGTCTCTGTTCATTTTATAAATTTAAATGAGAAAGTATTGTATATTTTTATATCACAGCATACTTAAAGCTGTCAATTGTCGTTGGTGTTTCGACGGGTGTGTATCGTTCAGCGAATATATATATTTTTTCCTTCTTCGATTTCATACAGGATACGACTTCGACACGACGTATACTACGCATACTATTTTGTCAACATAAATTAACGTCAAAAGTTATCCTTTCCATGTCAATTATCTACCCGAAAAACGTATAAGACGCGGTAAATCTTGGCTGCGTATTTATCTAAGCTCGGTGTACGATTACGTACCCACATACTCGTCGAAGATGGTTAATTTTGGAGGCACGCAGACGCAGAGAAGGAGCAAATTGAGGATAAAAAAAGAATGGCTTACTATATAAATTAATACGAAGCTATGGCGGTTCGTTTTTACGCTTATGGTTCATGTTGCCTATTATATGTTTTATACGGCGTATAAACGATCTGTGTACTATACCGTACTATATTTGGCAACTTGATTAATGACTGGCTACTGTAAACGAACATAATATTAATATTTTTCGCATAATGTTTTGCATATTTAAATATAGTTTCCGGTTGAATTACTACGACGCGGTGGGGCGAGAACGCGTGCGTTGGTATGAAAAAGCTGCACCGAGAGAAGGGGCAAGAGTGAAGCCAGTAGGTTGGGGGAGGCACAGAGCCGGCACTGGCATCTACAATATTATTACATAGTTTGGAAAATGGAATAAGATAAGGCAACTCGTTATTTACGGCCATTACGTGACCGAAAGCTGCGAAACGCGGTGTTGTGCCCGAGTAAAAAAAAGCCAGAAAAAGTGAGTGTTGACGGTGACCTGATATTTTTGAAAAATGTCCCATTTCGTCGTAGAATGTTAAAGTCGAATTTAACTTATCCGTTTCATTTGCGTTCAAGCTATGTACCTTGATATATTATATTTTTCCACAGCTAAGAAGAAGCTGAAAAAATAACCCAAGATGAAGAGCAGGAGGGCTTAGGTAAATCCGTCTTATACGTAAGCTGCGGCTTGTCCATAAGTATGTACGTGAAGGGAAAAAACATCCCCTTCGTTTCTGGCAGTTTATTCGGCGTAATGACTGGTAATTTGAAAAGCATGGAGAGAGTAAATCGACGGTACTCTACGGGGAACGCGCAGACGATGATAATTTCCCTAGCGAACGTGTTTGCAGCAGTGAAAAAAATACTCGATGTGGATAACAAATGGCGGGCTCGGTTCGAAGAAAAAAATTAAGAAGTCAAATTTTTAACGCGTCGAGTTCAGTGCCGGTGGCGATAGCGGTAATTTAACGAGGCGAAATATTAAAATTAGCGATTTGTTTGGATTGAAAAATTCTCCTCGTAGGTATACTTTTAAACCAAGCACCGGCCTACGTTTCAGTATTCCAAGTTTTATGTACTATATACCTCAGAGTATACTTCTGTGAGCGAAGTTCGAGCAAAGGGGAAGAAACGAAGAAGGGCAAATAGACCAAAAAAGCAGGCTTCATTGAGAACCAAAATAGGAACAGGAAAAATATATAAGAAGGTAAGAATGAAATGAAATTCAGGGTAGCAAAACACGACTCGCTACGTTATACGACCGGTCATTAACATTCAGAAGTTTTTCCCGGGAAATTTTCACTTTTATTGCTTCAGGTTGAATGAATTTCCAATTTAAGTTCGCCCGAAGTGTACTTATTTCTCCCAAAAGTACTGTTTTATACATACTTTTGCGATAGCAGGTACTTTGTCAACCCCGAAGAAAAAGCTGAAACTACCTTTCTGTGAATCGGTGCGGCGCGTTTGGGTATGTATGTAGGGTAGCGGTAGAGACGATGCCGATGTCATGTGAAGCTGAAACTTTTATTTTTAACCCTGACAACGTTAATCTAATCAGATACCAAACACTCAGAATCCCTTGTGTCCAACTTATTTTTTCTGCCAACCTAAACCGTCTCATTCAGTTTGTTAATTTTTTTTTTTTATTTTGGTTATAGTTTTCCTGGTGAGAGAGAATTTTTTTTCTGCTTTGTTTTGTCGAAATGTTTGCCCAGCTGGTTTGGAAATTTCAACAGGCGGAGAGATTAATGAACGAGTTAAATAGGCTGGCGCTTGGTATACCATAAATTATGCTTACTCGTAATCTTGATTAAAATTTTGCACGGTGTGGTGGAAACGTGGTTCTCGAATTTTTAAAATGAATTTTTTTCGGTCTAGTTTAATGTACGATAATTTGGCTACTCGCAAAATTTCAAGGAGAAAATAGTATGTGCATAAGTGTATGATTTTTTACTTCTTTTTTTTTCAATAAATAGAATTTTTTTCGAAGGTGGGACAATAGGTTATGCTTAACTCTAAATTGAATTTCTTACGGGTGCAGAATGTGGAAAAGATTTTAGATTTTTTCCCTCCAAAAAATTGAGTTTTTTGTTTTATTAAAGAAACAAAAACAACCAGAGATTTATACGTATTTTCCAAAAAAAAATTGAAAATTTTCACTCCAAAAAAATAAAAAAAATAATTTCACTCCGAAAAATTGAAAAAAAAATTATATACCTATAATTGAGATTTTTTTGCACCAACCTCAAGTCAAATTAAAAATTAGTTTATACTGAAAAATTGATAATTTTTTACTCCAAATTTTTTTACCATGAAAAATTGAGATTCTTTTTGCCTAGAAAAATTTGAGAATTTTTTTCATTCTGTAACATTGAATTTTTTTTTAAACCTCGAAAAATCAAAATGTTTTTTACCTTAAAAAGTTGTACTTGATTTTTCTTACGCTGAAACATGCTGAAAAATTTGAGAATTTTTTCAAAAAAAAATATATTTTTTTTTAAATCCAAATAATTGAGATTTTTTCCTAAAAAATTAAGAACTTCTTCAACCTGAAAAATTTGAAAATTTTTCCACTCTAAAATAAATTGAGAAATTTTTTATCGCAGAAAAAAATCAATTTTTTCATCCTAAAAAATTAAGATTATTTTAACGCGCTGAAAAATTCAAAATCTGTTATTCGCTAAAAAAATTTGATTTTTCTTTGCCTGAAAAATTTATATATTTTTTACCCTAAAAAAATCAAAATAAATTTTACCCTGAAAATTTGGGAATTTTTCTACCCTAAAATAAAATGAGAAATTTTTCAACTATAAAATTCAATTTTTTTACCTTAAAAAATTGAGATTTTTCTTATACGTGCTGAAAAACTCAAAAATTTTCATTCGCTAAAAAAATCGAGTTTTCTTTGCCTGAAAAATTTATAATTTTTACCCTGAAGAATCAAGAAAATTTTACCCTGAAAATTTGAGATTCTTCTCACGCTGAAAAATTTAAAAAATTTTCTACGCTAAAAAATTAGATTTTTTAATCCAAAAAATTGAGATTTTATCTTTTAAAAAATAATAACTTCTCAACCCTTGAAAATTAAAAAAAAATCTACTCTACAATAAATTGAGAAATTTTTAACCCAAAACAAATATCTTTTTTTTTACCTCAAAAATTGAAATTCTTCTTATGCACTAAAAATTCAAAAAATTTTATTCGCTAAAAAGATTTCGATTTTTCTCTGACTGAAAAATTTAGATTTTTTTATCCTGAAAAATTGAGAACTTTGTAACCCTAAAAAATTCAAAAAAATTTTACACTGAAGATTTGAGATTATTTTCACGCTGAAAAATTTGAGCCTTTTTCTACGCTAAAAAAAAATTGTTTAGAACTTTTCAACGGTAAAAAACCAAAAAAAAAAAAAAATTACCATGAAAAATTTGAGATTTATCCTACACTAAAAAAATTAGTGTTTTTTTTAGCCTAACAAATTTAGATTTTTTTATTTCAAAAAGTGAGAATTTTTTTAATTCTAAAAAAATTAAAAAAAAGATTGTGCTCAAAAAATCTAGATTCTTTTATGCTAAATTAAATTTTAAACCCTCTTACTTGATTCATTTCACCCTGAAGATATTTTTACCCTCAAAAATTAATTTTTTCCTAACCCCTAAAAAATTGAGAATTCCTATGTCTTAATTTCTTGAGAAATATTTTCTTCGCTGAGTGCAGAAAATGAAGATGATTTTTATTTTTAAAATGTTTAGAAATTTTTTCTTTCGAATAAATTCATATTTTTGAGAACATTCTACTCTAAAAAATTTCAAAAATTTCTTTGAAAATTTGAAACATTTTTAATTTGATTTTTGGAACAACATAAAAAATAGAATGGCTCTTATGTAGGATAAATTTTTCAAAGTACCTATTTTGGATGTGTTTTGAGGGGTGATTGGTGCTCACAACTGCAAACACAACTGTCCTCTACAGGTGACTATCATTTCGAGGGTGTCCACACTGGAAAAATTTCTCTCTATTCACTTAGGACAAAAATTTCATTTTATTAAGAACTTTACTTTATTTTTGGGATATCGACAGGTACAGGCCGATTGGTAGCATTTATAAAGTAGCTGATTCGATATTACCAAATACGTGGGAAATTTCAATTCGATTTAAATTTAGTAAACCGACAACGTTACGCGTACTACGTTTCGGAATTACGGAATTTTATGCAACCCAGATGATCACATCTCTTGGAAAAAAAAAATTGTACTCGAACGGTTTAAAATGCACGAGCACGTATAAGCGGGCGAAATATTTAATCATGACGAAAATGGCGACCCTAAATGACACTAGATCCAATAACGTTTGAAATATTTAAACAAAAATTATACATTCTTGTCTAGATGTGGTACGAAACCGACATCTGGGAATTATTCACTTCAAGGAAGACTACAATTCCGCACAGTTGGCTTTTAAAACCAAATGGAGCTTATTTTAAACATCCGCCGGAGTGCAAGGGACGCACTCATGGTCTCGGCAATACACTTGGCCCGGAAAAGTACTCGGGTATTTCGACAAAGCAGTATAGCATTCTGAATACCATTAATTCTGGAATTAGTAACGCTGTTATTTGCAATAACTAAAGCAGAAGTGGAAAAAAGAAGCTGTACGCTCGAGATGTAGATACTAAAGCATGGTCTGGGTGTAAGTGATTTCTTATTCTTTCCATATTAGCTCTATCTTAACTGTTTTGAATGAGTTTTTCGAACGTGAAAACAATGATGCGAAAGAGAATAAAAAATCAAGATGAACGGATTATATTGGTAATCCGACAAATGTTCGTATTTGGTGAAATGAAAAACGCCAAGTGTCTGGTGGAGCGTGCTGAAATGCCAAGTGTTTTTATTTCTCGCCAATATATTTTCTTATTCCTATTCTTCTTTTTCTTTTGTCTGCAAAATCCAGCCACAATTTACCATCGAATTATTAAGTTGGATATCAAAAACATAGATAAATACACCAGAGTAACAATCTCAATAAAGGATTATCTTTGGTATAAGTAAGACGTCTACTGCTCGATGATTTTGTTTATAATGGAATTACTCCCAAACACTCGATTTTGTTATCAAAAGCGTTATTGGATCATTCGAGGTGGCGGTTTTCAAATAGATAATGTGTTAGAATCCGAGACAAAACAATGCAGAACTAGTCACCTTTAAAACATCAACTTAGCGTATCGACGAAAACTTCAAAACACGTGGGATAAGACGACGACGAAGTTCTGCTGTGTAGAGGAGTTTGCCTTGGGAAAAAAACGGATAACAGCTTGTAACAGAATTTAAGAACTTTAATTAAGAATTTATAAAGTTACCGAGTACTCAAAAGGCTACGTAAGACTTGACTGAAAATCCAGTGTGTTTGAATATTCAAAAGGTCGTAATTTTTAACGAGTCTAGTAAATGGAGTAATATTTCAGTAGGTAATGTTTAAATATTAAGATACTTTCTGGCCAATCCCAGTATTGTGCTTAAATATGCGTGAAGTAATAAAAACTCCAGCCTGAAAAAAATGTGCCGCCTGTCGATTGTGCGGTTCTTTTTGGTACAAAACAGTTCCGCCAGTTTCATTTAATTATCGTCATAATGACGATGTCATCGCAGTTTGTGTCCACCGATCAGTTGAGAAACTTTGTGTTTTAGGACCATTCGTGAATTATTATCACTTTTTTTGAACTTTGTATGTACTGTGTGTGCCTTTTCCATCGCTTCTCCTTACGTTTTTTGAGCAGCAACTAAAATTACATTGATGTCAGAAAGTTTGCAGAGTTCAAAACTTGAAGGGGCAAGGTTTTTCAGTACATTAAAAGTTATTGAATCTTTCCAATATATATTAATTAAATTTTACTACAGTTCAAATGAGAAACCGTATGTTTTAGGTCACTCTGGAATCGAAATCACCTTTTTTGAAATTTGTACATACAGTGGGTGCCTTTTTAAGAGCATCCCTTCAATTTTTTGAACAGCAACCAAAATTACATTGAAGTAGGAAATGTTTGCAGATTTCAAAATTCAAAGGGGCCAAGCTATTAAGCACGTTGAACGTGGTTGAACCTTCGCCATATGTCTTTAATCGATTTTATTATTCCTCCGTTAAAATAGTAGGTATTGACAAAACGATAACAATTAAGACAATTTTTTGGCAGAATTTTCTCTCCCTGCGAACAATTCTCATAAAACGAGAAAACAATAATCGAAAGTTCTCGCAAGTTAAATGCGTCATTCGCTCTCTCGGCAAATGTTTCAATTGGAAAAGTTGGTTAGAAATTTGCAAACTCATTAGTGATATTGTGTTGAATACGGAGCTACCGGAGACAATGACGAGGAACCTTTTTGAATGGAAATCAAAAAAGTTGAAGAAGATTTAAAATAAAGAAAAAAATGGAACTTGCTGCGGCACGGTAAACAACTAAAAGCCCATTACGGGATTCCTCCATCTAATAGACGTTAATAATGCTATAGGAATGATGAAAAATATTTAAAAAGTTGATAAAAATAATGAAACTGACAAAAGATCGCGCTGAAAAACGACAACTTTAACTTTTCGGATCATAAAATTTTTAGGCTATCGTTAAATAGACATAATTTTAATAGTGGAGAAAATTATGCTATATTTATCGGCGAAGCTGAGAATTCGGAAGAAAAGGATACCGCAATGAAATTCATTCGTTTTAGTTTTGATATTTATTCGAGAGGTAAAATTTTGATATGCATGATAAATATTCATCTTGAGAATTAACTACTCGTAGTACTATAAGTATTTGTTTTTAGAAACATTTTTGAAAACAATTGAGGCTCTTGCGATCAAAAATTTTCACTCTTAACCCATCTCCTTAGTGCATTGATCAGCATACACCCCAAACCAAATGACCTAGGGGATCAAAACTTGGGATGTGGAGTCGATAGAGGTCGCTGATGTGCCTTGGGGAGTTTTGACTTTTTGAGCTTAAATTTGTGATGACCTTGTCATGTCATTTATTTATCATAATTGTCCATCATGAAATTATTTTTTGCTGAGGTATCATTTGACAGATTTGCAGTTGTCAGAGAGTCTTCGATTGTAAGAAATGTGATTCATTAAAATCACAGTTTGTCAGACTTGCCCAGTGGAGAATCTAAGAGGAAAAATATGGTGAAGTCAGAAAATTGATACATGTCACTTTTTTAAAGAGGGAGAGGGTTGTTTTATGGAATATATAGAAAATTCAATTTTTTTGAGAAACTTGGCTGTTTTTAAAAAATTCGAGTGTTAGAATTTCTTGAAAATTCAGACTACTTCTTTCACACTTTCAAAAATTATTGAATTACCTAAATTGGAAAATTTTCAAAAATTATCAAATTTCCTAAAATTGTTGAATTTTCTAAAATTTAAAAAATTTAAAAAGTCATTGATTTTTCAAAAATTGCAGAATTTTAAAGAATTGTTAGTTCCTCAAAAACTGATAAATTTTCAAAAATTGCCGATTTTTTAAAAATCGTTAATTTTTAACGATCCAATAATTTTCCGAAATGGCAAAATTTTTGAAAATGATCAAATTTCCTCAAGTCGTTGGATTTTTTGAAATTTTAAAATTCAAAAAAAATATTGATTTTTCAAAAATTGTGGAATTTTCAAAAATTGTTAGTTCTTCAAAAACTGATAAAAATTTTCAAAAATTATTGAATTTTTAAAAATTGCATAATTTTACCAAACTTGTCAAATTTTTAAAAATCTTTAATTTTTAACGATCCAATAATTTTCCGAAATTGCAAAAGTTTTGAAAATGATCAAATTTCCTGAAGTCGTTGGATTTTCTAAAATTTCAAAATTCAAAAAAATCATTGATTTTTCAAAGATAACAGAATTTTTAAAAATTGTTACTTTCTCAAAACTGACAAATTTAAAAACAATATTGGCATTTTAATAATCCAATAATTTCCGAAATGCAAAATTTTTAAAAATTATCGAATTTCCTAAAATCGTTGAATTTTTTACAATTATTTTAAAATTCAAAAAAATTATGTATTGATTTTTCAAAAATTGCAGTATTTAAAAAAATTGTTAATTCTTCAAGAACTAAATTACCTGTTGAATTTTTAAAAATTGCAAAATTTTCCAAACTGGTCGAATTTTATGAAAATCGTTCATTTTTAATGATCCAATACCACTTTTTGTCAAGTTTACTTGAATTTTAATTTTCCAGATTTATTTTGTTTGTCAAAGTTGTTGTTTCTCAGATTTATAATTTTTCAGGGTCATCTTCTGCCTAGATCATTTTTCAGGTTCATAATTTGTCATCATTTCAGACTTTAGAGTTATCCATTCTGGAAATGATATTGCTTAAACCATTCCTACAAAAATCTCACCTCCCCTCTCTTAACATCCAATGGTCTTTTTCGGTGAAAAGGACCAATGCTATGCCATAGGTATGAGTTACATTCTCAGTATGCGCTCTCTCGGGAGAATTTATGCCATTTCAAGGGCCTACATTATGTGATCGAATTACTAAATGTAAGTACAGCGAAGACACCAACACCCCAAGTATATGGTAATAAATTTTCATGCCAAGAATGCAACAAATGGTTAAAAATTCCACTAATTTTCTTTTCTAGTTTACCGCTAGAAGTTTATATGTATATAAAAAAAAGAAACACACTTTGTAAGGTCGTTTCTTTTTCAATATAGAGCACTTCTTTGTCGTAAATTATAATTATAACTTACGCTACGATGGTGCAAAGAATTTACTCGGGAGAAAGTTTGACGAGTTGACGGCTAAACGAGCCATGTTTGAGCTACAAACCTTGTTAAATTATAATTTTAGAAAATTGACAAAAAAACAAATACTAGTATAAGGTACCCTGCTTTCTAATTCCATCCGGAATAATTGAGTTTTGGTATATTTTCCGCCAAGATAGTTCCGCAAAAAATATATCAAGGTTATTTGACGAAAAAAAAGCTGGAAATTTGTATTTATTTTTTCCTGTGACCATCGCAGCGGTTTTTTTCTCTCTCTGAAGAATCAAGGTGTATTTTTTATTCATTTAAACAGGGTCTTATTACAAAACACGATTTTATTTAAGATGATTCGTGATTTAAATGTAAAATGTGCTCTTTTCTTAGAAGTCGAACACAGTTGACGGAGATTTTGATTTATTGGAGTGACGAGCAGACTCGTTGGATTTCTTTAAGCTGATTTTTTCAGCAAAAAAAAAATTTGAAAAGTCATTTTAATTTAGTCTTCTCGCTGCTGCGAAAAGAGCGCAATTGTTTGAAGGCCTTTTCTATTACACGACGTTAAAATGACATTCACTTAAAAATTGAATTGCTTCGAGCGAGAACAAACGTTTTTCTAGTTCGACAGCAATCCCAATTCCCACACAACTTACGTCTAAGACGCAATAAAAGTAAATAGAAATGCCTCTTTTGATCTCGGTATTTTTATTTTCATTTTATTTGATTAGGTAAGTACGACGGCGTGAAAACTAAAAGTCTGAAGGAGAAAATTGT
Source organism: Trionymus perrisii (assembly GCA_900050545.1). Taxonomy (NCBI): domain Eukaryota; kingdom Metazoa; phylum Arthropoda; class Insecta; order Hemiptera; family Pseudococcidae; genus Trionymus; species Trionymus perrisii. The sequence continues at coordinate 1,627 of FIZV01051567.1, read as the reverse complement.
TCGCAGGTGTCGTTGGACTCTGTGCTTGCAACCAGCTTCGCTGAAAATTTCAACGTAGGTAATAAAATATCGACGAAGTAATGCAAATTGTAAAATTCGTCTGAGTTGAAAAAAAAATTCTCTATTTATCAGCGTAGTTGTTTCAAATAGTGCACTAAAAACCACTCCATTAAAAATAACTGTGAAAAAAGGAAAAAAAAACACCGCACAAAGCCAGTATCATCATCCAACAACCAACAGATCCGTAATTTCAAATACATAACTAAAAGGGTTCGTATTCGTAGAACAAGGATACCGCCAAAAATCTACACCGTGTTGGCTAGCCCGGTTAACGATTCTCAGCGGAAATAGCCCTCTTCTATTAATCTAACCACAGACATAAATTTTAATTACACTTTTCGCCGGCGTATAAACTGAAATTTATCTCGTATACGTCGCCTCGCCTATACAAAGCGAGCTAATTTTACAACAGCGCAATCGTCGATCGCATTTTTTCCAATTTCAAGCCCAAGATGTACGCAACTCGCTGATTTGAATCGCCAGTTGAGAGAAAAATTGTAAAAAAAAGTTGCGAAAAAGTTTTACCGCGAAGACGAAGTCACGTACGGTGGAAATTTATCTGTATCAATGGACGCATACTTTTGTTCCAACTACACTGATAAGCTTCTATGCGAAAAATGTCGAGAAATTAACTTGGCTGCGTCTCGCCTCGCCAGGCTTGTTTTTTCTCTCGTCGGCTCAGTTTTCTTTTATTTTATTTTACTCGTTGGCTGCCTCTCTATGGCAGAAACGGTGTGCAGCATGCTTTTACTCGTAATGAGAGTTATTTTTCAAAATAACCATTATAACGTTGAGAAAATCTGGAAATTTCACCCATTCTGCCGATGTTTGCTCATTTTTCCTGCCTTCCGTTTCACATCTCGGCCTATAAGATTTGCCTTTCACGGTAATACGCGTTTACAAAAGCCCTTCTAGCTTTAACAAAAGAATTCATAATTTTACTCTTTCGGACGCCTATGCTGAGATATTTTATGCATAAGTTGAACTTCGGCCGCCTGTACTGATGGAATTTAGATTTTATTACCCTCGTAGGGAACTTACAGTTGAAATTTAAGTTGTTATAAATTTTTTTTTTGCAAAATCAAAATTTTATTTCTCTCTTCAAGTTCTGTAATGAAACTTGGCGGATTGAAGAGGTGAACAAAAAACCGACCAGATGCTGATTTTCTGGTTGCATTTTTCGTACATTTATGTTGTGCTCCTGGCGCAAGTCAGCTAACATAAATAATGATCGTTTGATGACATGATTAGAGTACAATTGAAATTTTTAATTTTCCAGTTCTTCAGTAAAAAAAAAACTTTTAAGTAAATTGGGAAGCATTGAAAAAAAAAAATGAGGAACAACTTGATTTTATTTTTAAACTGAATTATTTATTTTGATTTTAGGAAATCATCTGTTTTAAATTTTGTTTATTTTATTTCATATCCTTATACTTTTTGTAGGCTCCTAAATATCTGCTTACTTTTTTACAACTTTTTCAAGGATTTATTTACAAAAAAAAAAATCAAAAAAATATGGAAGTAGAAAAACCCATTTTAATGTCTTAAAAAAAAAATCATTATTTTT
>FIZV01051548.1:0-17897 GCA_900050545.1 Trionymus perrisii | reverse complement strand
AATTAAAAAAAATATATATATTTTTGTTACCTATTTTTAAAAAAAGTAGGTATGTATTTCTTTTTTTTTTAATTCAAAATTCTATCAAAGTAGGTATTTTTAAAAATTTCGCCAAAAATCCTGTAATTTTTTTAAAGGAAAATTTTAAGACAATTTCTGAAAACATTCAAAGGTTCTAATGTATAATGTATAATTATGTGTTTGTATTAGTTTGTATAATTATATAGTATGTAACTTTAAAAAAATTGGTCAACTTTGATTTCAAATTCTAAATTCAAGACTCGGTTTCTAAATAAAATTCAAAATCGAAAATTGTTTGTATTGAAATTGAAAGAGCAAGCGCATGCAATATGAAACGATTGTATAAGCTGAAAAAGCGAAATGGATGTGAAGAATGAAGATAAATTACATTATCTTGAAAAAAGAGCTGCTTCGATGGATTGTGAATTTTTTCTTTTCAACTGTTATCCATGATATATGAAGCGGCTGTGTGAGTCTGGATCCATATTAGGTTATACTCTCACATTTTGACCATGTTCAAAACCTGATTCGTTTCATCGATGTGATTTGACCGATTCTTTACCACCGAATGAAAATTTGTTTCCATCCTGTGCCATCACGAACAATCCGTTTGATCTTTCAATAACAATTAGTTACAAATTCTCGTTCGACTTTATTATTGTTTATTTGCAACCTACTTTTATTATGCGCGACTTTGTTGCTGTTCAAGTATTACAATGACGTTTGTAATGTAGTATGGAGAAAAAAGTGCAGCTTATAAGAATGCAGGATTTTATTTACATCCGATGCAAATATAATAACATAACTGAATAACTAATAAAATTGCAAATTTCGAGGTGTAACCAAGTGTTCCTAACTAATGGGCAATTACAGCGATTGAAAATGCGTAGCTTCAAAATTAGATACGACCTTCGAGGAGAAAATTTCTAGAGTAAAAATAATACGATTGTCTGTTGTTGAAAAAAAGAATTGACACAACCATGGATTCTTTGAAATCGAATTTGTAACTAATATTTTATGTGACAATATTTTCTAGGTTATTGGGGGGGGCAGTACAATATTCCTGTTGGACTTATTAGAGAAAAAAATTTCTAAAAATTTTCTATAGAAAGTGTCGTGATCCTGGCAACTTCAATGGACTAATTATAATGACAGGAGGAGCAAATGTATAATATACCGTATTATCGATCCAATTTTTTTATACCTACTTCTGAAACGTTTACCGCATCGATTTATTAATTATTACGAAATATGATTATTGATTAATAAGTGGTTCGGTCACGGTCGGCTTCAAAAGTGAAGCGAAACTTGTCCTTCTCCTTTTAGACCAGCCATCGAGAATATGATATATTTTACATTTTATAAATAAATACGTATCAATCAATGAATTTTTCAGTTTGAAATTTGGTGGTACTTCAGGGGTGGCAGCTTTTATATAGCTTATGTAGCAACCAGCAAGTTGCTACACTTCAAAAATGGCTCGTTACACTTGGAAAAAGGTTCGCTGTACTCCGAAAAATTTCCTAAAATTGAAAAATTGTTATAATCGATTAAAAATGGGAAAATTTCTGAACAGCATCAGGTTCAGAAAAATAAGTAGGTACAGATCATAAACTTTTGCGTTAAAAATGGGTATTATTTCCTAGTATCTAATCTAATTTTAGGTGTTTCCATATTTTATAACTTTTGTAAAAATGAATGGAGTTTTCATTGCATTTGAATTTAAAAAAATTTATTAGTCAAGAGCACTGGCGAAGCCAGACACTTTGACGAAGTGTGCCAATTAAAAAAAATATGAGATTTGAGCAGCGGCGAGGAAAATGTAGGAAAGTCATAAGTTGATACATTATACTTAATCCTTTTTTCAAAGGGCGAAAGAACTGTTTTATGGAATAAATTGAAAATCCAATTTTTTGAATAATTACTATTTTTTTTAATTCGAAGTAATTTTTTTCCAATTTTCAAAAACTAGCTATTGAATTGCGAAAATTGCATACCTAATTATCAAAAATGATCAAATTTCGCAAAACCGCTGATTTTTTTTTAATTCTTCTATTCACAAAAATTATGGAATTTTCAAAAATTTTCATTTTTTAAAAATTTCTAAAGATGGCCATTTTCTTAAAAACTTACAAATTTTCAAAAATTAGTGTTTTTTAAACGAATAAATAAAATTGTTAAATTTTTGTATTTTTAAAAATCGTCAATTTCTAAAAATTGCCACTTTCTCAGAAACAAAATTATCAGAAATTATAGGAAATTATCAATTTCTCAAAATCGCTGAATTTTATAAAATTTTCTAAATTTCCAAAAATTACAGAATTTTTAAAAATCATCATTTTTTTTTAAAGTGTCATTTTCTCGAAAACTGACAAATTTTCAAAAATGATTGAATTTTTAAAAATCTTCAAAAACTACGTTAATTTTTAACGATCCAATAATTTTACAAAATTGTACCTAAATTTTCAAAAATTGTCAAATTTTTAAAGATCTTCTAGAAATTTTGAACACCACTTTTACAAGGTTTTCAAATTTTCATTTTTTATAGCCACTTCATAAAAATTTCATTTCCTTGAAATTTTGGAGGGTAATTAGACTTAACTGGGCCCACAGGCTGGCTTTGCCAGTGGTCAAGAGGAATTGGAACTTTTTTTCTAAGCTGTGACCGCCGAACACTTATAGTTGACCTTTTTCAGATTGGGAGGGGGGGCGCCAAACACTTGTTTTTTTTTTCATCTGAGAACCAGAACGCCAAATTATTCTCGCTACACAGCGAAAAATTCTATGCTGCCACTGCTGGTACCTACTACGTACTACCTAGCTAGTTACCTACCTACCTACTTACATTCATTTTTATTTTCCTTTTTTTCCGGCATAATTATGTCAAGTACATAATATTACATGTCCCCACCTTGCTCATAAACCAATCAACGACCAAAAAAAATATAAACGTAGAATAAAATTTTGTTAAATAACATCGAAGATTTATTCATTTTGTAAAACGTCTATAAAAATCATGAATATCGTTTAGTAAAAGAAAAACACAATGGAAGTATCTTTTTCCATAATCTAAAACACTAATGTACAAAAAAAAAGGGAGGATAAACAGCGAAAGAAAAAAAAGAAACAATAATCCTTCTTATGTGAAATACGAAACTAAATACAAGTCATGAGTCGTGATCGAGCATATTCACAGCGAAATAGAATGAAACACGTACGAAATGCTTAACGAATAATACATTTCCGTCCTAAAAATTCGTTTTATCACATAATTTAATAAATAAAAACTCATACGATACGTTCGGATCAACACCAAAGATCATCTTCCGGTACAAAGTTCTGACAATAATTTTCCGCTTGAATGGTCTAATATCAACACGAGTACGACTGCAAAAACAGATTCGAAATTACGCACGAAGGTAATTAATTTTCTAAGACAAAGGTGTCTTTACGTACCTCTTTATCTAGCAAAGAATCAATGGCCATTAATAAGATCTTCATATTGCGAGTATTTTTATTGGTCGGATTCATTCCAACGTAATTCAATATACGACTCCTAACGGCGGGCAAAATCTTGGGGAAATTTTTCTCACAAATAGGATGCTTCTTATCCAAGCACATCACAGCACCTTCGATAAATCTGATCGAATGAAACAAGCGATTAGTTAATCGAATAGATAAATTTGAGCGATTCGCGAATGTGCAACTTACTTATGCTTCAGATCGGTTTGAATATTCAAATCGACTGACAACTGTTGAATAAAGGATAGCAATACATGTTGCTGGAGGGAACACGGTTCAGCGAAGATCATTTCCGGATCTAACTTTTCGCACAGGTACACCAACAGTTTCAAATCGGATGCTGATAATACCTGAAATATATGGAAAGATTAGAATACGATCTAGACAGAGGTTAAAATGAGATTAAGAAAGGGTACCTGATCGATTGCTACGTCAACTTTGCCTTGTTTAATCAAGAAATCTATATGTTCTTCGGGGTTTCTTTTCATGACGCCAAAAGGAGGAGGTGTACTTGTACCGCTTACGTTTAATAAGGAATTCTCGAAGTATACTTTATGCTCTTCTAAGGCTAATTTCATAGGATTTATGATTTCCGGTGCCACGCTACGGGGTCAAACCGATTAGACGAGAATATTATGTGAGATTAATGTGGTGTTTTAGGAGGACTTACTTCTTCACCGCATTTATACTAGCAGTCTTCATCATATCGTCTAATCTGACGATGAATTCGTCGAACTTAGTTTGTAATAGGGTACTTTGTTTTTCTTCGTAGGAACGTACGTTATTTTGTAAAATATTAACGACTGAAACGAACGCAAATAATCGAATTACAATGAGATATTAAAAACATTCGAACAAAAAAGCGAAACTCACAATCTCTGGTGCCTTCGACGAAAGAATTATTAACTTGTTCAAACATTTCGTGACAGCTGTTTTCAAACTTTGGTAAAATAATATTACAAAATGCTTCGGCGAAAGAGGTCGATATCACAGAAGGCAACACTGAGGCCATAGTATTAGCCAAAGTATCTGTAACAGACTGTCGAAGAAAATTTCACCGTTAAGTTGTTCGACAGAGGAATAAATGCTCCGTAAAATAAAATACGATACCTTTTTATGCACAGTTTTCACGATATAATCTTTCAACTGCTGATCAGCCACGTTAAAATGTTGAGTCATCTTGGCACTCATTTGTTGGCCGAACGTATCCATGGAATTTTTCAAAGCTATTCGAAATATAACCCAAACGAAACACATAAATTGAAACTGATCTCAGACTGCATGTACTGGAGGCTACAAGAATTGCAAAAAAGGATGACGCTTACACGGCAAAACATTTCCGTTAATCTCTTCTTTAATCACGTATTCCACTTCATTTCCCATAATCGAGTTGATACTCTGGGTAACAGCGTTAACCACACGTTCTTGTAAATACCGTTCGTCTGTGGCAGCTGCCGCCGAATTTCTATGCTTTTTCTTATCGTCATCGGCGACGTTGTTCAAAATCTGGTGCAAAAGTTTGACACTTTGCTTCAAATCTTGCTGCTGGCTTTGCGTCTGTTCTGTCAACTGATCTAGACGTTCTTGAATGGAATTTATTTTCGCGTAGACTGCTTGCAAATCTGTATGCTGCGCTGTGGGTATCTCAGCCGCAACTAACTCGTTTCTCAGTCCCAGTGAACTAGGGTTTCTGAAATGGACAACATGGCACGATTGGTTAAACATTCGACAGAAGTCTGGAAAGTTCGCCTAGTTTCTTTACTTACATTCTTATAATACCGGATGCGTCTGAACAAAGATTTTCAGGCTCTGGGATAGGTATTTTAGGCCACACAGTGGTCGGTAGCGATGTTCTGTAAGTACACCTGAGGTTAGATTATTTATTCGGGACTGTGCGACCGGAAAACCTCACAACAAAATGAAATTCTTACGTTTCGGAGCTTTTGTTCTGTATACTTCGACAAGGTTCATCGTTGACGGCACTTGAGAACAGGATATTTTGTACTTCTCTACTCGGACTGCTTCCGGTACTATAATAACTTTTACCTTCGTTCACGACAACGCTTCCATTCTCTTCTTCGTTGCGATCGCTGATCACGTTATCGTCTTCTTCGATCTCTTCACAGCCATTCATCTCGACCTCGGTTATATGGTGCTAAAAATAATACACAGAAAGGTACGTATTAATAAATACACAACGAACGAGATGATTGGTCAATGACACCCACCGATAAACTATCTCTATCGAGAGATCTTCTAGTTGCGTCACCACTACCGACTCTTATGTCGTTATTGTACTCGGTTGCGAGTTTCTGTTGCTTCATATTATCCTACAAGTAGATCGAAAATTTAGTTGAGACTGAGGAAATTTAGATTACGTATTATCTAAAGAAAGGTATTACTTCGATGGCTGAAACCGATAGAAGTTTTTGAATTAATGTATTATCTGCCGAAATAGGCGAGTGATTGTTGGCGAGTAATTTCAATTCGCGATCTTTCAAATTGACATTTTCAGCTGCCGCTTTCATGCATAATCCATTCAACAAAGCTGTAGCTTTAGCATCGATTACTATAAAAGCAAAAAAAAAATTATAAGCAAAATATTTCACCATCAATGGAGAAAGGAATATAGTGAAAAATAAAATTACTTTCGTTCGAGGAGTTACTATACTTGGAAGATATTTCATCGGGATCATAGACGATATTACATTCTTGTAAAGCTTTAGGCTGAACTAGATATAGTTTGATGACGATTTTCAGGTATTCTCGTTCGTTATTATTAGAGAAAGCTTCTGAAATAAAATAATATTTTGAAATAACGACAAGACAGAGTCAATTTTTGAAATATGGAGTAACTCACCGTCGTTAAAATTATAAGAATTGGATTCGTTAAAATTTTGCATGCCAGCTTTGACGATTCCGAAGCTTAAGATCGGATAAGGTAATAAAAATTGTGAAATTACGTGAATTCTGACTCCATTTTCGTCGTCATTTTTCTTCAATTGTAAAATATGTAATAGCTATAAACGTAGAAAAATAAAGAACCGTTTGATACATTAAAATGCGATTCAACTTTCAAGGAAGGGGATTAAATAAACGTATATACCTTTCGTTGCATATCAGATAATAAAATATAACTTGCTGTTATATCTACAGCTACTTTCAACTTAGCAGGAGTTTCACTGATGGGAATATACTTGAAAGTCTGCAAACAAGTCCAACTTTCGCAACTCCAAATTTTTATTTCGCTATTACCTTCCACTCCGGTAATGGCGAATTTCCAAAATGCAGCGCTATTTCAACAACAAAACAGGTTTTAAAGTTTTCATCAACCAGAAGTACGTCTTACATATACGAATGCTGCAAAAACTTACTCGGATTCGAGATGATTATCCAAAAAATACAAACACGATACAGGTTTTCCATCGTGAGGGCGCCAATCGTGGATACAAACTGGACTTTGACCTTCTTGAACATCGACCTACGAAATAACCTCTAAATTTAGGCTGAATTCGCAAAATTTCGATGCATTTAGAAGATTACGTACTTGATAAAATCGAATACCGCCATCCGAACAAGCTAAAGCGACCGTCGATCCATCTGGTGAAAATGCCACATCGACTATTAAATATTTTTCCACTTTTATCTCAAGAAATCCTTCGGAAACTGATTCCGGCGAGACAGGAATAATATTGTGAAGCGTATTGATAGTGGTTATGTTCCATAAATGAGCCTAAAAAACGAATTGGATGAGAAACAATTCGAATTATGAACAAATTTACAGAAACCTACTTTGTTTCCACGAGTTACGATCAATTTTGATGAATCGTCGTCCTCCATTTGATCGTCATCTGGTACGTAAGGACACCAGACTATTTTATTTATACTATCGGGCGGCGAAGAAGAAGTCTACGAAGATTAAATCGCATTAAAAATATCATCGAGAAAAATACAACAAAAATTCGAGCCATTACCTCTTTGATATGAACCATTAAGCAACAAGTCAACGCATTTAGTTGGTTTTCTTCGACGGTGTAAACGTAAACGTCACCGATAGAGTCGATACAAGCTAATAAAACCGGAGCCAATACGAAAGCAAAAGCTATATCTTGAGCCATGCCTTCGATTCCTTTTATAAGTGCTCGATCCGAGGTAGCGAAACTGATCACTCTGATGTTACACGAATCTTTGCCTAAAAAATATAATCATTATTACCAACTCGTTCTGTTATTGAACATACAATAAAGTAAGTATACCTTGAATTCCATAAGCGATATACTTCCCAGAAATATGCACCGCTAAAATTTGACCTGTGTAGAATCTCTGCTCCCAAGTGTAATCAACAACATTGGTCATTTTCACTTTGGAGCTGCCAATCGTATGATCTCCAGCGCTCGGTATAACGGTAACGTTATCGGTGTTAATCAACACCGAAGTACTGGTATTCACATCATGATCGCTAAGACTCGAATAATCACTGAACAAAAAACGAAAATTGATTAAAATCGTATCAATTATTATTCGGTAAGTTAAATCGACACTTACATCGTTTGAGATTGCATATTACGTGTATCATTCGTTTCGTTCATATCTTCAATCGATTATGTATAGACTTAAAACCATTAATTTCAGAGATCCTGAAAACCGACGCGTAAACAAGTCACAACAATGACCAAAATTATGCCAATAACATACAACGAAAGCCGATCTTGTGTCTGGTATAAAAATACACCAAAGTACACGTTTCGGAGAGCATTAAATGTTCAAAGGTGAACAGGCATTTAGTAGAAATGTTATATTCGCGCAATACAATGATGAAATTCGTAAATAAAATTGACATTAGGAGAACCATGTGAAGAAAAGATACTAACCGATGATAGGAAACTCGGATTAAGAGTTTTACTAGAATTATATTCTTAATCAATCCCACGATTACTGGTCAGCTTAAACATAGAACAGTCCTCCACTGACCGGTGATTTGCACGTAAAACTACTACGTTAATTAAGAGTAATAATTATAATCGGTAAAAATAATTCAACACTTGACAAATTATCATCATTTTGAAAAATGAAATATTTTTACAACAACAAAACATCCCGCTTGGAACTTTAGAACATGGACGCGATTTCAAGTTTTTAAAAACGAAATTACGCACCCATGTTGAAAAAAATAAAAAATTCAGAAAGCCCATAAAAAGTATTTGGGACTGGCCAACGACTGGCCAATCAAAATTGAGCATTTGCGATAAAGCAATAAATCGATATAAATCGATCTTTTCCATTATCCGTTATCGTTATTCGTTATCTTTCTTTCAAAAAATTTTCCAATTTTTTAATTGATGAATGATGATTCGGTTGATTAGGATTAAATAAATAATGAATCCTGAAAAGTAATTAATGTAAATTTTCTTAAAAATGAATTGAAATGATACGGAATCGCATATTATATTATGATTCAAATCGTAAAATAGAAGTTATCAGAATCATCGTGTAAAAATTCGTGCATCATTTTGGAGTGTTTTTAGCAACTTCAATCAAGTAAAAGTGATAATTCCCTATCAAATCTGTTTTGTTATAGTTAAAAAATAACGAAAATGAATATAGATGGAAAATACGATCTAGTAGGTATAAAAACTACCGTTTTAAAAGCAATACCCGAATTTTCCAAACGATGTATGATACATACAGCCAAATGGTAAGATCTTAGCAATTTGTTTGAAACTAAAATTCGAGTATTCATTATTTTATGTGGTGCTATTTGTAATAGGCTCGCAGAAATAGTTTACTCTTTGAAAGATATCCAATTAAACGACGTAGTCTTGAAATTATCAAACGATGGTATCTCTCCTGCAGAATATGACGCTTACATGGTCGCCCATAGCTACTTTATGGATCAAGAATACGACAGGTACATTAGTTGATGATTTTATAGCGTTGATATCTCAACTGTAATCGTTTGTTATTCGCAGGTGTACTTATTATTTGAAAAATACCTCGTCTCCTGTGTGTAAATTTCTACGTTACTATTCGATGTACATGTCGTTGGAGTTGAAAAAAATTTGCGGTACTACGGACGCTAATTTATTCTCATTTGTGTCCGATTGTCCGGGTTACTTGAATAATATGCAAGCTCTTTGTAACGAATTGAAAATTGCCTATATTAATAATCACCTGGATGGATATTGTTTGTACGTTTATGGATTAGTATTGAAAAAGTTATCTCATTTTGAGGACGCTAAAGACGTATTGATTGAAGCTATCGATAAAGAGACATTAAATTGGTCAGCTTGGCAAGAATTATCTCCTCTGATTCCAGAGAAAATATGGGTACAAGAATTGAATATTTTATTCAACGAATTATTGGTATCGAAATTATTTATTACACTAATTACATTTCAGATTGATTCTTTGACTTTACCTAACAGTTGGATGAGAGATTTCTTCCTCGGCCATTTACTTATTGATTTACAATTGAATAAAGAAGCCGAAGAAAAATATAATACGATCTTGGAAAATGGATTTCAACAATCACAATACGTTCTTGGACAAATTGCCATTTGTCAGCATAACTGTAAAGGTAAAAATAGTCGATAGGCCTTATAAACTTTAAAAATATAACTTAATTAATTATTTGACTTTTTTAGATGTGAAATCGGCGATAAATATTTACAACGAAATGAGAAAAGCAGATCCGTTCAGACTCGAAGGAATGGATACATTTTCCAATTTATTGTACGTCGCCGAGACCCGCCGAGCTCTGGCATTTTTGGCTCATAGTGTTACCGAAATAGATAAATATCGTGTAGAAACTTCCTGCGTCGTTGGTTAGTCATTCAAATGCCATGCTGAAGATCTAATTTAGAAATACTAACTCGATGGTTTGTAGGTAATTATTACAGTATGCGAGGTGAACACACCAAAGCCATTTTATCATTTCAACGTGCTGTGAAGATGAATCCGTTGTATGTATCAGCTTGGACGTTGATGGGCCACGAGTACATGGAAGTGAAGAATACTCATGCTGCAGTTTTAAGTTACCAGAAAGCGATAAGTAATGAAGCTAGTTCATTTAGACGTCAATTTATTTATATTCCATACATATTAATTGGCACGTATACGTTTTAGATGCGAATAAAAGAGACTATAGAGCTTGGTATGGACTTGGGCAAACCTACGAATTATTAAGATTATCCTTTTTTTCGCTTTATTATTACAAAATCGCTCAGAAATTACGTCCTCAAGATGGTCGCATGTTAATAGCCTTAGGAGAGACTTACGAAAGACTGGAAAGATACGAAGAAACGTATAAATGCTATCAACAAGCTAGAAATGTTGGTAAAAATGATCCATTAGCGATAATTAGAATGGCAAGGTAATTATTTCGAGTACAACTTCTCCGTCTCAATATTCCAACTTTACAACTCTGCTGATTTTTCAGATTATTAGAACGATTAAACGAAACCGATCTTGCAGCCGAAGCGTTCGCAGATTTAGTCAGCGAAGATACCGACTTATTTTCCGTTTTAACTTGTAAAAATGAATTTATTTACGCCTGTACTTTCCTAGTGAAACATTACAACGCTCAAAGGAACATAGAAAAAGCGAAATACTACGCTAATCAACTCAAAAGATATCCAGAAGTGAGTTTTTGAATTTTAAAATACTGGTATATAGAATTCTATCATTTTGATGCCAGTTTTCTCTTACGCAGTTCGAAGACTCTTACGAAAAAGCAATGCAGCTGATCGTCCCTAAAAAGAAGGATACGCCGACGACAAGCTCTGAGGTAGAAACTAGACGAGTAAGGCTTTGCCGAAGCGTAGATTAAATTCATGCCCAGCAATTTTTCGTTATCTTTGTAATTGTTTGAAATTTACATTAAAAATGTTTCCTCTCATTGTACACTTTTATTTACATCTACGCTTCTGTAAAACGGTTAGCTTTATCGCTAAATGCATTTCAATTGCTCATTTCTTCCTCGTTTCTTTTGCAGCCGCGACAGTTCCTCAATTTGGAAGAAAGCATTAGGCAACTACTCCCGTGGTGATGAGGGTTTCCTCCAAGAATGGTTTTGTGATACGAAAACATGACAAGATTCACTTCACATTGTTATACCCAGTTCATCAGTTGTGTTGCAAAATTTCAATATTTTCATTATGTTTTATATAGTTATTGGTATAAATTGTATAATACTCATTTTCACGTTTATAATAAAATTTTTACTTTCGTATTTCGTTATAAAAATAATTTCAATTACTTTCCAAAATAACATCTCACAAATTTTATATAGTTTCAAGTTTATTGAAAGAAATTAGACAAAATTTACAATATTCAATACAACATTATTAATTTATTAATTATATAACATGAACATAACATAAAAAAAAAATAAATAAAAGTACTCTTAGCATAACGGAATAATCCACAGAGTGACGGAGAGATTATCAAACACCTTTTTACGACCCCCTGAAAAATGAATAAAAATAAAAGTATGTAAATTCACGAAGTATTCGTATTATTGTATCGAAATCAGGTAATAAACATTATTACGAGACTCCATTTCGTAGAATAAGAATTCTCTACGAGAAGTGTGTCAGAGAATAATGACAATAAAGGAAACCACTTACACGATGATATTGTTAATAGGAATATGAATCAACTTGACGAAGAAACCGATGAATCCCATAATACAAAATCCAATAGCTGTAGCAACGGCAATCTTTTGAAATTCTGTAGAAGATACTGATTAGATCAAGCTATAAAACAAACGAATGAATATTATCCGTAATGATAGAATTTACCTTTTCGGTCGGGTTTCGTGCAACGTTTAACTAGTCTAATGGAATCTTTCGAAAATTGTCTTGCAGGCTCGATGACTTTTGAAACTTGATCCATTATTGATACTAGATTTAACTGGAAATATTCGTAAAATGAAAATGGTTCATGAACTGGCAAGGTAAATTATATGAACTTCCTACTAAAGTACTCACCTTTTTAAAAGTATAAAAACAGCTTTCAAACTGACTTGAACTGGAGAATAATTAAACAAGATGGTTTGAACTATCAGCGAAACAAAACGACTGAAAATAATTAGAATTAAATAATTTGACAACGGAGATACCGAATTTATGAATGATTTTTATTTTGTAAACGTAAAGATTATTTACAATACGCTGTGACGTGTGGTGACACGTGCCTACGTGGTCAAAAGGACAAATGCGCATGCGCAGACCTACACAATCATAAACAAAGTCAGAAATCATCGGTAATTTACTAAAATTTTGATGTAAATTACGTCAAAATTTTTTTTGCATTTTTTCTGTGCTTTGCTTGGCCAAGTTGGCCTTGTCTGTTTTGTTGGTTCTTCGAAAGTTTCGAAAGGTTCTTCGACTTTGTTATCATTACGCCTATCCTAGTGCTGTGAAAAATTTTGTCATGTAATTTGATTATATTACGTTTGTAAATTGTTGTGAATCATCAATTTTCATGTATTTTTTGGTCAAAATCACAAAACTGCATTGCACAACGATCGATAGGAAAATTTCTCTTTTTAAAATTTTATTATTCTGATTTGGTATATTACTTCTGATAATGAGAATATTCCCTTCTTCATCACCATTCGATTCAGATGTTGGTGAGTATATTTTTGTTGTTATTTTGATAATAACAAAGAATTATTCGTTAATACGTTGCTGTTTATTAGAAAAAGTGACTCCCGAAGAAGACAAAGGTGACGATTGGGCAAAAATATTGGATATATGTGATAAAGTTGGTCTGTCGTACACTAACGCCAAAGACTGCCTTAAATCAATCGTGAAACGATTAAACAATCCTAATCCCCATGTGGTACTGAAAGCTATTACAGTAAGTTAATCAAATACATGAGTCATAATATGCTTAATTTCAAATCCATCGTTTTAATGTAATACTTGGCTCTATTGCATCACAGTTGTTGGACGTTTGCGTGAAAAATTGCGCCAAAGTATTCCTGTTGGAAGTTGCATCGAGAGAATTCGAATGCGAGTACAGAAAGTTATTGAAAAAATATTCGCAAAGTCAACCTAAGATAGCCGAGAGATTGAAATTGATGCTGAAAAAATGGGCGGAAAACGACTTTAAATCAGATTCGCAGCTTAGTTTGATACCATCGTTGTACGCGAAATTAAAACAAGAAGGCGTTGATTTCCCAAATAATCAAGAAATGAAGGTAATGTCGTAATGATTTTCATCTAAATTGTATTTATTACTAATTTTGTTTATAATTTCAGAGCTCTAGTTCACAAATGCCAAAAGACCCGAATGCAGTTACTTCTCAGCAAGAAGTCGATGATATAGCTAAAGGTATTCTTATCAGCAAACCTGATACCATTTATCTTTTTTTCTGATAATGTTTTAATTGCAGCTATTGAATTGAGTCTTCAAGAAACAAGTAACAAATCTAGCGGTCAAAGTAGTTTGTACCCCGTAGCAAATACGTTATCGTCTAGTTTTTCAAATCGTACTTTCACAAATAGCGCATTAAAACCATCTAAACACGTAGTCAAAGCTTTGTATGATTTCGAAGCTGCTGAAGATAATGAATTGACTTTTTACGCCGGAGAGATAAGTAAGTACGAGGATGGACGAGTAATTTCGAGTTTATTTATTTTATTAATTCGTAATTCCGCTGTTTTTAGTCGAAGTTTTAGACGATTCCGATAAAAATTGGTGGAAAGGTGTTAATAATCGTGGAGAAGGTTTATTCCCGGCTAATTTTGTCACGTCTGATTTATCTTCATCTTCTGATACAAATTCTGAAAGTGAAAGTGAGTAGAAATAGAAAGCGTATTAGAGAATTGGAATTTTTTTACGTAATTTGCTTTTTTCTTCATTAGGTAATGATGTCTCAGTTAGAAGAACTCGAGTCCATTTCAACGATACGGTCAGTACCAGCTCCGGTCATGATTTCAAACAAGAAGAGGCTGTTATTAATGAACAAAAAATCGACAGATTATTGCATTTATTGCACGAAGCCAATCCTACTGATGAAAGCGCCGATACCGATGAAATGATTGTTCTAGAAGGTACGTCAAGTTTTGAAATTCTATTCCCATGATGCTGTTTGATCTTTTTTAACCTGATAATTACACCATTGCAGAAGAAGTAAACGCAATGGGTCCATTAATCGACGCAGAATTAGAAAAAGTCGACAGAAAACACGCTCAGTTAACGCAGCTGAGTTCGAATCTAGTTGACGCGTTAAATTTATACCATTCCTTGATGCGAGAACCATTTCATACTTTACCTTCGGCAGTCAAAGGTCCCTATATGATGCAACCAATGCCTGTACATGGAGTCCCGCATCAAGTACGTACTCTGTATTCGAATGGATTCACCATAGCCCTGAATTAACCCATATATTTACAGATGATGTTCAACGGCGGTATGAACGGTCCACCGTACTCGATGCCTCCGAACGCGATGCTAAACGAACACTTTCCGCCACCTAATACTTTACAGACAGCTTCAAATATGCCACCTGGTGCAGTTCATCAACCGCCTCCTCATCTCTTCGCTCCGATTACAAGCGTACCTGTCCAATCGGATGGTAATTTCCATCATCCAAACATGATGCAAAATGCAGCTCCGCCTAATCACCCTTATCAAAAGTAATTATTTCGTTTAGTTTTTAGTCGCATCACTATGGCATCAATTAATCGAATACTTTCTTGCAGTATGCCTCCTAATATGGTTCCAATGCAATATCAAATGCCTCCCGGGTCAATTCCGCAGCAACAGATGCCTCCTCCGAATATGTACCAACAAATGCCTCATCCGGTTCCTTCGCACGATACAACATCGGCTAATCTTCAAAATCATTGACAAATTTAGTGATATTGTACATTGTTTTATATATATTGTACCTACACGATTATGTCAAAAGTTTCAAAAAACTTGATGTAAATTTATTAGACAAATTATTCCTTAATTATTCGTCTCGCGTATCCCCCTTTCTCTTGTAGCCCATCATTTTTGTATTTATATATTCGCTTTATGGGGTATTTTCTATTTTATTCAACGTTGCGTGTTCAAAAAGCTTGCGAATGGTGCAGTTTTTGATTTTGTGTAATTTTCCGGCGTTTTTTTGAATAATTTTTTTTAATTTGTTTTTTTATTCCGCAGTGTGCTTTGTAGGAGAAGGTCAAAGTCCGAATGTGTTTTCGGTTGTGATTATCTTTCATGAAAACGATTGTGCTTTTTTAAATTCATTTATGAATCGGAGTTCATCTACGCAAAGTTTATTTAGCACTGAAGTGATGGCGATATCATCGTTGATTGTAATCTGAATAAGCATGGATGTACCTTTTTCCGTTGTATTACCGATATTGTTTATTACGTTATTTTACCTATTATTATTTTTTATTTATACATATTCACCTTCTATTATTAAAAATGTAATTTGATCTAAAATATATCATTTTTATGTTTAAATAATTGTTGCGTGAATTCGAAATCATTTCGGTGGCGTTTGGCATGTTTCAGTTTCGATTTAAGAGTGTCAAACTAAAGAATCGTGTAATTTTTTCGAACAAAAAATCTCAAATTTTTTTAAATATGTAAGTCAGTATTTTATTTTTTTGGAGAAAAAAATCTTATTTTTATTCTTAAACAATTTGGATATGTTTTTTTTGGAAGAGAAAAATTTCAATTGTCTCACTTGAAAAAAAATACTTGGACACTTCGGTTTTTTTGGAAAGAAATACTTGAAAATTATTTGGAATAAAAATATTACTCAAACTTTTAAAAGAAATATAATTTCTCCAATGTAGAAAATTTCGAAATTTTCTTAGAATAAAAAATATTCCAATATCGTAATTTTCTTGGAATAAAAAATATTCCAATTTCTTTATAGTCGGCTTGGAAAAAAATATCTACTTTCTTCAAGATTGTCTCAATTTTTCTATGTACAATAAATTTTTTTTAAATTTTTCAAAAAAAGTTCTCAATTCTTTGGAATAAATAATTTTCATCATTTTTACGTTTTTAAAACCAATATTAGAAAAAGAAAATTTTGAGAAAAAAAATAAAATTAATTTTTTTTAATTCTTTAGATTGAAACAGATGGTCTATTTTTCTAAACAACATTTATAAAGTTTTTTTGGGGCAAACTGTTTTTTAAAAAAAATTTGGAATCTAAAATTTTTTCAATTTTAGGGAACACTTTGGCATAAAAAATTGATAATTTTTTGATAAAAAAAAAATTTCATTTCTTGCGAGAAAAAAATTGGTAGCCTAATTTTTTTTTGAAGAAATAATTCCTCATCTTTTCAAGACTAAAATTTTTTTTCTGAATTTTGTATCAAAAAACTAAAAGTAGGTAAGTAATTTTTTTTTCGTTTTTTGGAAGTTAATTTTCTTAGAATTAAAAATTTCTCAATTTTGAATTAAAATAATTATTTCAGATTTTTATTTTTTTGCAGCGGCGTATTTGATAGGGAAGTCATGAAAGTCCAACTTCTCTCCAAATTTTCAAAGAAATGAGATTTTTATGAAGAGATGATAAAAAAAAAAATTGGAACCTTATAAAAGTGGTCCTAAAATTCTGCAAGATTTAAAAAAATTTCATGGTCAATTCAGACTTTCATGTTTCATGGGCTGAATTTTCGCATGTAATCAATTTTAATTAATTTGTAATTTATTTAAAAATTAAAAATTGAAAAAAAAAATTAATTAGATTAAAAACTAGACACACTGTGTCAAAAGAGCGGACTATTTTGGAAAATTTGTCAATTTAGGAAAATTCAACAATTTTGAAAAATTTACCATTTTTAAAAAATTTGATAATTTTGGAAAATTTGTCAATTTTGGAAAATTCTCCATTTTTGGATAATTTGTCAATTTTGAAAAATTCAACAATTTCAGAAAATTCAATAACAATTTTAAAAAATTTCAGTTTTGGAAAATTTGTCAATTTTGAAAAATTCAACAATTTCAGAAAATTTGTCAATTTTGAAGAATTTATCATTTTTGGAAAACTTGTCAATTTAGGAAAATTCAACAATTTTTGAAAAAGTGATGATTAAATCATCACTTTTTCAAAAATATGTTGAATTTTCCAAAATTAACAAACTTCCCAAAAATGGTAAATTTTCCAAAATTGACAAACTTTCTGAAATTGTCGAATTTTCCAAAATTGACAAGACAAATTTTCCAAAATTTACAAATTTTCCAAAAATGGTAAATTTTCCTAAATTAACAAATTTTCCGAAACTGAAGTCTTCTAAAATTGTTGAATTTTTCAAAATTGACAAATTTTTATAATTTTGGAAAATTTGTAAATTTTGGAAAATTTGTAAATTTTGGAAAATTTGTAA
>FIZV01051516.1:0-14130 GCA_900050545.1 Trionymus perrisii | reverse complement strand
AAAAAAAATTTCCAAACGACTCCCCCCCCCCCTCCTTAAAAAATTTAATCTTCTACAAATGTTTTTTTTTTTTTTTTGGAAAATTGTCAATGAGGATTTCTCAAAAATCTGAAATTTTTCGAAAATTGGTAGTTTTTGAAAAAATAAATAATTTTTCAAGAACTCAATTTTTGAGAATGCCTGTTTTTGAGAATTTGTCGATTTTTGAAAAAAAAACACATTAAGTAGGTATTTTTAAATTAAACATTAATTAGTGTAATTTTTGAAAAATAATGTTTTTTGCAAAAATTGATTATTTTTTGAGAATAACAACTCTCTCAAACAGACGATTTTGAAAAACTGGTAGTTTTTGAAAAATTGAAAAATGTTTTCCCAAATGATGATTTCTTTAAAACATATTACGATTTTTCAAAAATTAACAATTTTATCAAAAAATGAATTTTCTCGAAATAGTCTTTGAAAAAATATTTTATTAAAAAAAATAGTAGGGGTAGATAATTATTTATTTATTTTTTTAAATACTGGGTACCTAGTCCTCAATGTAGGTATAGGTATATTGAAAGCTAAAATACTCATTTATGATTTTGAGAAATTTCGCCTAAAAATCTACAAAGAGCAGCACATAAAACAGCCACTCCTGACAAAAAATATTCAAATGCTCCGCTGGTCTCACTCGAGACTCGAAATTAATACTATTAAGTAGAAATATCCAAAATTCAAGTATATATAATTATTTACCGAAAACAGTAGCAGTGCTGAACGTTGAAAAAATATATACCTACTTATAAGCCATTTGTATTTTGAAAAATTGCCCAAAAACCACTTAAATGTGGCCTAGTTATTTTGATTTTTAGCGTCCATTTCCTCATAATGTCTTCATACGTTCCCGTTGGAAAAAATTTATTGAGCGTTTAATTTGATTAACGGATAAAACTCAGTACAATAGATTCCGAGGAAACATTTCTTTATACGTTGGCCAGATAATGAATCAGCAATTGAAACAGTATTCGGTATAAAAACCATTTTAAAGATTATCGTGTTCACGAATCGTAAACCATTGGTTTTTCCAAAGTTCTTTTTTTCTTTTTTTCATTTTGTGTTTCGCTTTATCTGATCGCACCCAAAGCAAACAGTGTAAAAATTTGATAGCTTTATCCACATTAGATAGTACATATTTTTTTCATAATTCGAGGAAAAATACTTGAGAGATATCTATAAGTAATAAGTATACAAAAAATACCCTAATTTTTATCAAAAAAAAAAAAAAAAGAAATTGGAAATTCCCAAATTATAAAATCAATTTATATTTTCTCGTTATTAAGATTCAATATCCATAACGTACAAATGTGTTTCGATAGGATCTTACTTGAATGCCAAGTCTTTTTTCTTTTTTTTTTTCTTTTTCATAAATCGCCCAAAGCTGACAACGTCAAATTTCCTTCAAAGGAAGTATTTGCCAAAGTGAAGATCAAGGTTGTGGAATTTTTCCAAGGTAAATGTTAGAGGTAGACTTTCCCTTCCAGGACTGGATTTTGCACGAATAAATACTCACCCAATCCTGCTCTATTGGAGTGAGCCACGTAGTATGTGGTAGTGTAACAAATTGGATTATTCCTGAGTGCATCTCCCTGCTACCATTTTTCCACGTGATTTCGTTCATATTGGACAAACGCTGAAGTAGAAAAATTATACCTATGGGTGAGATATGTTGAAAAATACGTACTCATTTATACGAATTACGTCGTTCCCTTTAGCGTTGCACAAATATTTCGTCATTTTTGATCCTACCGAAGTCGTAAGCTTTACTGAAAAGGGTTCTCTATACCTTATTTGAATATAATATTTTTATTTAAAAAATATTTATCGATTTTTTAAAATCTTTTTTTTTCTATTCTATTCAAAAAATCAACTTTCCACGAATGCTACTTTATTTGAATTTTAATGTAACTACGGTTACTTTGTTATCACACGATGAATAATAAAAGCGTATATTTTTAAATCACGAAATAAAAACGTAGTTAACTTATCATATTATGGATGTTGCGCTTTTACAATTGAGTGAATACATCGTATTGAAAGCGACACGTTCGAATATCATTTACAGGAAAAAAGATACAAATCTGTTTTTATTTTTTATTTAGTATGCAAGGATGTTATCTGTGCATCAAAGTTTAATGCAATGTGTCGGTTTTGCTAATTTTGCATTAAGGTTAAGAACCTTGTACATAGAACGTATTCTGATACGCGTGTTTGTATTGTTGTTGTTGATTTTTTTTTGGCATAAAAAACAACTGCCAAGGTGTAGCATTTGCTTTTAGCAAATTTTTCACATTGTTTTAATTATTCGAGCGATTCTACTTTCTTCTCATCGGTAGTTCCTTCGGATGCTTTTGGGTGTTTTCGCATGGTTCTATTCTGGTGTGAGGGTTGAAGGGCGTAAAATCGTAGTTATCACGCGTGTAATTAATTCCGTATCCGGAGATGAGAATTTTTTTCGGTTTCCAAAAACGTCGAATTTTTTTCTCGCTTCGGTGTACATATTCAACAATGCGATGGGGGTTTGTATTTAACAAAAAAAAAAAAAATACGGTACAGAGTTTTAAATTAGTTTACGTTTTACAAAGCTTTCATCATTACTGTCTATTTAGAAGACCAATTTAGAGCGGAAAAAAATTTAATTATATCAGAAGAACGCAGTTGCGAAATGATACAAAGTAGGGTGTGATGGGTACCGTTTCGGGATGGGTGGTAAATGTGAACTGGGGCTTATTATTAACCAAAGTTTCGCTATTTTGTAGGATTTACGAGGCTGTTGCCTTGTGAAAATTGCTCGATATGGGTACGGCGAACGATAACGGCTGTATATTTCATTCCCGCGAGAGCTGGTTTTATTTATAATGTACTAATAAGTGCGAAATATTTGTGTAATGAGGATATGGAATGGTAACGAAGTCGGCGATATCGGATTCGATGGTTCGTTTCTTGGTATTTCGTATTGGAAATTATTTAGGTACATATCGCTAACGTGGATGAATGGGATTTGAAACAGAAAATAATATTTTTTTCGAAAGTACTATTTTCAAAATTTTTTAAAAATTAATTTAATAAGAATAACAGAAAAAAATCAACGTTCTTCAAAAAAAGTTGAGTTGAAAAACTTGATTTTGTCTCATTTTTATTAAATTTATATTTGAACAATTTTTTGAAAAATTGTATTGCTGAACAAATAAAAAATATGTTAAAATTACAACCATAAAAAACATTGATTTCTAAAATTTACATTCAATAAATTTTTGAAATTTTCAAAAAAAAATTTCTCAAAAAAATTGAAAAATAAAATTGTTAAAAAAAAATCAAACTTATTTTTAAGAATAAAAAACACCGATTTTGTAATTTCCATTTAATTAATTTTTGAACAAAAAAAAAACATTTGCCTTAAAATTTTTTCAAACATTTTGGATAAATGTGAAAACTTTGACTTTAAATAAAATTTAAAAGTTACAATTTTTGAACAAATTAGGTATAAGAAAATAATTTCTTCAAATAATGAAATGCATATTTTTTATTTTTTAGTTTAAATTTGAAACCACACCTCTCTAATAATCAGGTCAGTTTCATAATTTAAAAAAAAAAATTGTGGTAAATTTTTCCTCAAAAAAACTGCTTAATAATTACAATTCAATGAAAATTTAAAAAATTTATATTTTTCATTGACTGATATTTTTTAAAAATTGGAATGGAATTTCTAAACATTTTGTTGAATTTAAAAAGATATTTAATTAAGGAAACAATTTTTTTCAAAAATTAATTTACCGAAAAAAGTCATAAAGTTATGAGAATCAAATTTTTCAAATTTTGTTTTAAAAAATCTGTTTAAAAACTTATTTTTTCAAAATTTTGTTTAAAAGCAACATTTGAATTTCGCTAAAAAATATTTTTTTAATTTTTTGGCGAACTAAAAAAATGAAGTGTTTTTTATTTATTTATTTATTTTTTTAACGCCATGTACAGCAACTGTGGCTAGTGGCGTATTTGGAAGGAGGTGTGAAATCACTGTGAAATTTTTTTTTTTCAATTTTTCAGGGAATATATAAAATAAAAAAGTTGTACAAAAATTAATTAATTTATTAAAATTTAAAAAAATCGAGGTTTTCGTGGTTGGAAATAACATTTTTTTCCCTCAAAAATATGTGTAATTGTAAAGGTAAACTCAAATTTTTTAAATCAGTGGAGGTGGGCATTAAAAAACTTAATACATCTTCAGGAATTAATTTAGTAAGTAAATAAAACTTGATTTGCATCAAATTTTTCAATTTTTAATTTTTTTTTACTGTTTAAAAATTTATTTAATCAAAATTTTTAAAAGTTCACTGTTTTTCATTTTTGAAAATAATTAAAAATTTTTTTTAGAATTGGGTTTAAAAGCGAAATTTTGTCGAAAATACGTTAGAAAAAATTGTTTGGATTTTATTTGATTCATATACTTAAATTATTTGAACATTAATGAAATCAAGGGAAAAAATGCTATATATCGTTGAAAAAATATTTTTGAAAACCTTCTTAAACTGCTCCAAAAATTCGTGTATACCTAGTGAAAATTAAAAAATCAGTGTTTTCATGGATGAATATAATCATTTTTTTAAATCTTTTTTGAAAGCAAAATTTTTAAATTTTGTAAAAAAAACTTTTTTTAAATAAATTTTCGTCAATGTTTCAAATTTTGCCTAAAACTCCCATTTTTTGGCATAACAACTTTTTTTTTCAATTGTTCCAAAATTGATGAAATGAAAATTTTAAAAAATCATGTTTTTATCGTTTAAAATTATTGATTTCTTTTTTAGTTTTCTAAAGAATTTATTCTAAACTAGGCAGTTGCAGGGCGCGATCAAAAATTAATTTGATAAAAATATAATTTTGTGGGAAAACGTTTTTTTATTTTTTAGAGAAACATTTTTTTTTCAAAAATTTATTACATTATTAGGCCTAGATGAAAATTTAAAAAATATTTTTTTCAAGTTTTTTTTTTTTTTGAATTTTGTTTAAAATTTTTTTTTTAATTTTCTCAAAATCCTTTTTAAAGAAATTGTCCCAGAACTAATTAAAGAAATTTTTGTCGTTAAAAATCATTCAATTTTTATAATCTTTAGAAAAATACGTATAGGTCATTAGGCAAGTCTACCTACCAATACTTGTAAAATTTTTCAGGAAACAATTTTTTTTTTTTAAGTGCTCAAAAATTAATTCATTTTATTAAAATAAAAAAGGCTTGAATATGTGTACGTAATTATGTTATATGCATGTGCCTCAAATAACTATAAATTTATATGTAAATAGCCAAATTACGAAGAACACAGGTGCAAAATTCCACAATTCATTAATCTAGCCACAATTAATTAATAATGTAAACATTTCGCGCAGACGATGCACCTGGATTTAAATATATACACGCATAATCATTTCACACACAATTATTTAGATGATAAAAATCTTATCGAAAAGTACTAAAGCAGGTGTATCAAGGTGCATTTGAAAATCTAATACGTAATTCTGAGCCTTGACTTTTTCCTTAGAATTTTAGCAAATTATTTTTTATCGTTTTATCAACACTTGTTTATTTATAGAGCAATCAAACTTTTCATTTCCACAACATACGAATTACAAATTTAGGTATATACAAAGTAGCGGTGAATTTTAATAGATGAAATAAATTACCTAATCTTTAATCGGTACGCTTTTAACGATCAGTCAGTGCTACATTTTGTGAAGGATCCTGGCGCGATTAAAAACGAAAATTTGGAGATGATTTTTTTCGGTCATTGATACCTGCATACTTGCCTAGGTCGTTTAAATTTCCGCACGTGTTATTGCATATTTTAGACCTGCCATAAAAAATATAAACACATTTTCGAGAGAATTTGTCTGCTCCCTGGATTTTTCAGTTATCATTTATCGCCACCATAATTACGCTTCAAAAACGTCCTAGATAGGTTTTCAAAATGGCACAATTTTTTTTCGCTTAAATTAACCATTACAGTTGACTGATACGAGTATGTAAATTCGTATTCGTCGAACGATACCATCTCGTCGTAGCGGTTTAACAAGAGAAGTCAATCAGTTCTCCCGATGAAATCATCTGATAGACTTATAATATACTGTCCTACAACACAATAACCCATTGAATATGATCTGATACGTACACTGTAGAATAACCAAATCCCTCGAGCTCTTATTTATCGAACAATAAAAAGCCCATAGGACGCGATGCAGCACTACAAAAATCAATGCTACGGTAGGTATCCGGTGTATTTTCTAATTTGTTTTTCATCGAGTTAATTCTCCAACTGAAATGAGAATTAATAATATTTTCGAATGGAAAAAAATAGGGTGACGGTGTTGAACGACAACGACATCGTCTCCCATTCCTTCTTTGAAACCGTGACGTGGAATAATTTTTACCCAAAAAGGAAAGTTTTTCTCCACAGTGAGAGTGTTTTTTTCGATCTTACGTCGTAAAACATAAAGGATCATTTTGCAAAACATTAAGCATGTTTTCTTCCCGCTGTAACTTTCCAGAAGGGAATTGTTATCAATAACCATAACGTTCACACTTTTGAACAAATCGATAACAACGACGAAATAATAATAAAAACAAATAAAAACCACAAGCTATTACTTTTTATTTGCGAAAACGCAAAATTACATATATCGAGCTACGAATAGGAAGTCTCGTTAATTCGAAAAATTTTCTATTCTACAGGGTGTCCTGGCAGCATATTTAAAACTTGAGATTTGCACATATGGACCTATCTCAAAAATTGAAGGGACAAGGGAGAATAAATTTTTTTTTTTAAATCTTTATTGCTTTTCCTGCTAAGTCAATGTGTCTAACATGGTGATGAAAGTGCTGAAAAGGTCCTCCAATTTAGCAATTGGTGATGAAAACCGAAAGAGTGCTGATTTTTGATCAAAGGTCCTCCTTTTTTCGTTAAAATTCATTAAAAATTTGTGTTTTTTTTTGTTTTTTGTTTTTTAAATTTTTTTGTCAAAATTTATTAGAAATTAATTTTTTCCCCTTGCATTCGAAATGAAAATATGGCAGCACTGTACTATTGTATAGTATCATTCAAGATTGTGTTTTTTTTTTCTTTAGAATTCAAAAATTTCTATAAAAACTGAAATTTTACAGATGAACGTTCCACCTCGTAAAAATCTTTTTAAAAAAGTGCTGAAAAAAGGTGCTGAAAAAGTGCTGATTTTTGTTTGGAAATTTTGTTACACACCCTGTAAGTACATATATAAAGCATCTAAAGCATACTTATAAAAAGTGATTAAAATTAAATTAGTAAATCAAAAAATTTTGTTCTTGACGTTTAAATCACAGAGAGGGATAATTTCGTCTTTGGTATGAATTTGTAAACGAGTCCAGTGTCTTATTGCATATTGTTGTATTTCTTCAGAAACGGTTCGATCTCGATGAAGGTCTTTGTTTCTAATGTACCACTTCAATTTCATTAAATCACGTTTTTTCTCAATAGTTCTCCAGGTTAATTTTTTATCGAGATGCATTCCAAGGTATTTTGTAGATTCTTATTGTGGTATTAACGTGTTGTTGATAGTAAGTGGTAGGTTGGTAAAAAAAAACAAAAAAAAAAAAAAAAACAGAAAGTTTATGAGATAGCTACCGCTATCTCTACTACCCTCTGTGGGTGGACGTGCTTCTTTATTTTTGAAATTTTTTCTATCATGTTGGGAAAGAAAGTGGCAAAGTTAGGAAAATTGTCTTGAGCTTGTAACCGGTTTTAGTATTGCTAGAAAAAATAAGGATGCGAGAAAACGTTTCAAATAAAAATTAATAGTATGTCAAACATCAATTCTTTTTTATTCTTGAACTTTTTTCCAACTCTTCATTGAAAGAATTTACAAGTTCAGCATTGCTGGAGAAAGCAAAGATGCGAAAAAATGTTTCAAAGAAAAATCGCAGATTATCAGAAATTAATCGTTGTTCAAGATTTTTTTTCCATAAATTTTTTTTGGAGGTACTTTCTCAGTTTTTTCAAAGCACACCCGTTCTCGTAGATAATGTGAAGAAGTTATTGATTTTTATTGCTCTACAATTTTTGTTAGAAACTTCTTCGAATATCTATTGTTCCTCTATTATTTTCTGATGACTTTACGGAGACCTTGTAAAAGGTTTTGCATCTAACTTTGCTTGAAAACCATTTCCAATGGTCAATTTTTTGCATTTTGCTATCAAAGATGAATCAGTGTTATCCTGTTTTTTAATAGTTTTTTTTTTTTTGAAAGATAGAATAAGGAAGTGGTGATATCTATGTTGCTCTTAGCTTGATTAGTGGTCGATTTTTTTTTTTAATATTATGGCGACCTCAAAAGATATGATTTTAATTCAAACGGAAAACACAAACACATATCAACGATCATCTACAAACCACATCAAAAAAGATTACCAATCGTAAAAAAATAAAAATAAAAGAAACAACACGAGTCGTATGTTATCTCATTGAAGCCAAATGAAGTTTCACTTTCAATCAGAAAACCACATCTACCAAGCATTGTATTCAGCAGCGATTTTAAACGGCATCGCGCCAGAATAATATACAAACTCGAGCTCATTGAGAGGCCCCAATCAACCGAATAGGTATACACGATTTTCACTTCGAACACTACATACACAGAGCATAAGAAACAAATTACAGTATGCGTCTATACGTACAATACATGTATGCTGAGTGCGACGTGGAACAAGATTTTGCGATTTATTCGACAAAGCAACTCATACCGAAGCGACTACAAATTGAGCCAATTAATAATCCACCATCCACGTTTAAAGTCTTTCCTCGTCCGACAACAATACACATTTCCTTTTTCGCCCTCGATTCGTATAAGAAAACTATGCCTCTTCGTCAACTTCGAGCTTTCTGCCCTTTTACGTAGAACGTGTTGGACACGAGTTGAAATATTTACAAAATGAGCTTTCAACTTTTCTATAAAAGAGGTTTTTTTTTTCGTCAACTCTGTCTCGTATTGCGTATAAAATATGCCCCGGTTGTCTGTACAAATAGAACGATTATAGTATGAAATGGAATCGCAGGAGGAAAAACAAACAAGTTGGAATATTTGCTGACAAGGGAGAAGTGGATAAAAAAAAACGAATCATCGTCCAGTGAAAAAGTTACCCTTTTTTTCATTACGTTTCCGTTTGTTGTGGAATTTACCTCTTTAGATAACAAATACCTAAACGATTGTTAGCTGCCCAACCTTATTAGTACATATTTGTGAAAAAATATGATACGAGTACTTGATTCGTCAGAAATAGGGCAGGGATTCACATGCCTTTGTGTACCTATATATTTTTCGGTGCATCTGTACTTGAAAAGTCGCTGCTGAAGAATAAGAAAAAAACTATTCGAATTTTGTTTCTATCGAAATTTCTAGACTTTCAACTGCGAATTTCTCTTCACAGGGTGTCCAACAGGTGATGAAAGTACTGGAAGTGCTGAAAAGGTCCTCCAATTCAGAAATTGGTGCTGAAAATCGAAAACGTGCTGAAAAAGTCCTGATTTTTGCTCAAAGGTCCTCCTTTTTTGGTTAAAATTCAATAAAAATTCTTTTTTTTTGTTTTTTTTTTTGTTTTTAAATTTTTGGTCAAAATTTATTGGAAATTAATTTTTCCACCTTAATCATTCGAAATGGAAATATGGCAACACTGTACTATTGTGTATTATTCATTTTTTCGATATTTTTTTGTACATCGATTTTTTTCTTCACGATTTAGGCATTTTTATGAAAACTGAAGTTTTAGCGGGAGGGGGGTGCAGCTCGTAAAAATCTTTTTAAATCGGTGCTGAAAAGGTGCTGATTTTTGGTTTGGAAATTTTGTTAGACACCCTGCTTCAAGAGGACTTTCGGAAATAATTTTGAAATTTTTCTCAATTTTTTTATATTTTTAAAATTTATTGTATTTCAAGATTTTTAATTTTTTTGACAAAAGTGTATTTTTTTTGCGAATTCAATTTTTTGGTTACAAGAAAATTTTTCTTGACTTTTCGAATAATTTTGTGAACTTTTCTTCAATCATTTTTCAAGGTAGTTTTTTGTAAATCATTTTTAAACAACTTTCTTATAGACTATTTTTGAATTTATTTCATTTTTTTCTTTTAAATAAATTTTTTGCAAATTTCTTCTTAAGGGAATTTTTTTGATCATAACAAATATTTAGCTACAGCAATTAAAAAACTGCGAAAATTTTTTTCAAAAAATTTCCTTTAAAAAAAGGTATGAATTCAATAGAAATATTTGTTTGTAAATAAATCTTGGACAAATTTGTTCAGAACCAACTTTCCAGAAAATTTTGTCAAAACCTCTGGGACCCCCCCCACCAGCTCAAAAAAAATGTGAGAAAATTATCATTTGAATAAATTTTTCTATAGAGATGACTGTACAGTGTACACTTATTTTGAATTTGAATGATTTGACTTTCGAACATTTTTGAAAAAAATTTTGAGGGATTCCCTCCCTCCCGTCGCGTCGATTGATTACAGATATTGAGGAAATAATTACCTACTTTTCTACTTTTCCTCAATTCTTTTTCAAATTGAATTTTAGTGTTCTTTCAAAGCTCCCCCTTCTCTTCGAAAAAATTGTCGGTGATTTTTCATCTTTACTGCTTTTTTAAAAGGCGATATAAAAATGTACTTTTTTCAACATTTTTGAAAAATAAAAAATGAAAATGAAAAAAGAGCCAAAATCAGAAAAAAAATGGGTTCAAATGATCTTGATATACACATTTTCATCCAAAAAGACCATTTACGATGATTTTTCAAATTTACTTCAATTTTTAGAAAGTGCCATTTTCCACCCATGAATTGTCTGTTTCATGTGTATAATTCGTAATGTATTAACCCCATTTTAACCGTTAAAAAAAAAAAAATTAATGATTTTTATGTAAGTATAAAAATATTTTTCAAGAAACGTAAAAAAAAAATTTTTCATGTCACCTTTAAAGAAGAGGTAAAGATTAAAAATCACTAAAAATGGTCATGCTGAGTAAAAGTCAATAGTGACGATTTTTTTTGGGAAAAAATTGACTTCAAATCTTCATTTTTTACTTCTTTTTTTTTTTAAGGGGAAGTTTAAGAAAAGAAATGAAAAATAGGCGATTATTTCCTCCAAGTCTGGAACCAAGTGAAGAGAGTCGAGTAAAAAATTCGAAAATGTTTAAAATTGAGGACCACCCTAAAGTAGCATAGTCATAAGTCTTAGGCTAATTTAAAACACCGAATCAATATCCAAATAAATCTCGTGAATCAGAGCGATAAAATAATCCACATTCTATACCCATTTTAACATCATCTTGTTCATTCGTATATTCGAGTAATTAACTCGACCCTCGTAACCGATGGGAAATTGGTGAAATGTAGTTTGTATGTTTTGCACGTATTGCTAATTATAAATCGGTCACCGTATCGTCAATTTGCCAACATGGGCGATAAGGCCACTTCATCTACATTATATTTTACAATATTTGCGTACAATTTTTTTTTATCGCGGTGTCATATTTTTTTTTTTTTTTTTACAAAAACGATGATTTTTTCAGCTATTTTTCTGCACACACACGTACGTAAAATGCTTCGTAGGTATACTCGATTTAAAATCGTTTCCATAATGCGAACGTACATATGTGTACACGATGGAACTGTTGCGCGTTGAATATAAAAAATATTCAAATCGAGCACATTTAGTGGTTTGATGAGTATACGAAAAAAAAAGAGAGGAAAGAGAATGGCATATAGCGCAGGTAACGACGTTGCTTATGGTTGCATTTATGTATAAAGTATACACGTACACGTGCTCGTATAAAATATTGAAAAAAATTACCGCATTTTTTAAAGCCATCATGTACGTTTCGATGGGCTAATAATTGAAATATGTTTGTACGTGAGGATGTGCGAGTGGATATGCGGAGTTTTTTGAACGTAAAAAAAAAGTCGTGTAACCTGAGACGCAGCCGGTCATTTAATTAAACGAAATCTAGGTCGAAAATGAACCATTACTGTTTATTGAGTTGCAGGCTACGAAGTACGAATGGAGTAATAATAAATTTATCAATGTTTGAAATTTCATACCGATGACAATTTTCATGTTTTTCGATGGATTTCATCCATTTGTGGTTGTTTATTTTATTCGGTATTGACCCTGTATTAATTGGACTAACCGAACATGAATAAATTACCCAGGTATCGAATGGTTAACAAATTGTGAAAAATCATATTTCAAGTTATTTTTGAAATTTTCAAAAAAATCAGATATGTGCTCGGTAGTTCAATTTGTGGAAAAAAGAAAAAAATATTTCATATCCAAGACATTCGCACAAAACACCACCCACTCGATCAAATAGAAAAAATCCTCTTTGATTTGTTTTGCATTTTGAGTTCGACAGAACCTTCGAAAAAGATGATAATAAAAATTCGAGTGCACCCATCTACGTACATCTTATTTATCAAAAACGTAAAAACGAACACATTTCAAGAAGGTACACAAGTTCTTAGTTCGAATTTGTCATGTTGACTTTTTTCCCTCCAACATTCGTAGGTAGATAAAGTTTTGAAAGCAGAGGCGTTATTATATACCTATTTCGACCCTTTATCCTTTCTTCTTCAGTGGTGGAAAAAAGGTAAAAAAATCAAAGTTTACGCGAACACATTATATTTTTATTTTTCTCCAGTGACATGTTTTATATTTCTATGTATGGGCTCTGGCTTCTTACTCGTTTGATGCGTGCGCTGCGAAATCCAAACACGTTGCGTAAACATGTCCCAAGTCATTTGACACGTGTCGTGTAGGTCACGTGCTCTATATTACCATAATATGTTGTACGTTGCGTCGTTTTTGTTACTTGACTATTGACATTTGGAAAATACCCTTAACCCTCTTGTTTTCTTTTGATTTTTGTAAAAGATAGGGTCGTTATTTTGGATAGAAATTTTTATTGTACCTTTTTTTGTCTACGAAATAATCCAAAGTGTTTGTAAATGAAGACATCAATTTTGTACTTAGTTCATATTTATTTTTCGTTTGAAATTTTTAAGGTGTTTTCACGTCTTATTTTCGAACAAAGAAACCATGTTTGAAGAAATAAAATTGACAATTGCGAAAAATTTTAACAAAAAAAAGGAAGCAAGTTGCAAAAATAAATTTTATGAGAATTTTATGACGAAAACTAGAAAAACTGTTGTAAAGAAATGAAGAATTTTTTTTTTTATAATAAAAATGAAAAAAAAAATTGTGTGGAACAACCGAAGAAATTTTGCTATGAAATTTGATGAAAAAAAGTATCGAAACGAAAAATTTAATAACGATTAACTGGATTTCACGAAGACATGTAGCCCTAAACGTTGTTTCGAGATGAAAATTGGAAAATGAGTTTTACAAAAATATTGAAAAAAATCAAAGAAAATTGTATTTTAGAAATTACAAAGAATTGAATGGAAATTTCGTTAATGACATTAGAAGAAAACTTTCTGGTAATTTAAAATAGGAAATGTGTGAAAAATTCAAATTTTTTGTTGAAAGTTTGTGAAGAAGAGGTATTAAAATTGAAATATTTAGTGATGCTGAGTAATTCTTGAAAATGTTGCCTCGAAAATTCAAGATGAATTTTATGAAAATATTTTTTAAATCTTGCGGAAAATTAAAAAAGGGGAATAAAAAAATTGCAAAAATTTTAAAGTAGATTGAAAGAAAGGAAATTGTCTAGAAATGAAAGAAATTTTTTAAGATAGAAAATTCATCAATTTTCTGTGAAAAAAAATTTATGAAATATTTGGGATAAAAATTTTTTTAAGGTAAAAAGTTTATCAATATTTTGAGGTAAAAAAATACTTGACACAGAAATACGCGAATACATAAAATCATAATATCCAATTTGTGAAACGGAAATATAAAAAGAATCATACAACTAATACAAATTACAATCAATAATTACTATGAAAAATAAAAATTCACCTTTGTAAACAATTCTTTTTTTTTTAAATTAATTTATTTATTGTCGCTCGGCAACTGTGGCCATTTGCGACGAAAATGAAGAAACAATTCTTATTATCCCAGTTGATC